>CM043120.1:33727312-33948208 GCA_023701765.1 Hylyphantes graminicola | reverse complement strand
AAATCTCCTGACGTAAATACAAATATTAGAAGCTATTAGAATTTTTTTTTTAAATATTGGAAAATATTTGAGAGGAAATGCTTTTAAGGAAAATTCAAAAACGTATTAAACTTAGATTTTACGAATTTATGAATGAGTATTTGCTAACTCTTAAAATTGAAGCTGGTCACTGATGCGGTATAGCACAATATAATGGAGTTTCCGAAACTACTTAAAATTGCTGTAAAGCCTATGCCTTTATTTCTAGAAGTGCAAACAAATGATAATAATACTTTATGTTTGGTTGGTGGAACTGATGTCAGGCTCTTTAAAGATTTATCTGAAAAGATTGGCTTTGACTACAGGGTGTATGAATCTGCAGACGGTCAGTGGGGAAGAAAAGGGAAGGACGGTAACTGGACAGGTATTCTCGGCATGTTGCACAGAGGAGAAGTAGACATGGCGATGTCCACTTTGGCCATATCAGAATCGAGATTTGAAGATTTCACATTTATTCCATACCGAGTTTGCGAAATTTTGTTTGCTATACATAAAGAAAGACTTGAGGGAGGCATTCCAAGTTTCGGATATTGTTTTCAAATGGAAGTGTGGTTAGCTTTTTCTATAAGCTTTTTGTTTACGGTTGTGTTGATGTGGTTCACTTCAGGAAAAAATGTCTCATTTATTTCTTCAGTGATGATTATCCTGAAAATTCTTCTTCGACAAGATTTTACATTCAAATGTTCTTCACCAGCAAACAAGATTATTTTGGCCACTTGGATAGTGTCAGCCATGATATTGACCTTGGCTTATAGCGGTGTTTTGCTTTCATTAACAGCTGTACCAGGAAAAGTTGGCGGTATACGGACCATCAAAGAACTTGCCGATGCGGTACTCAACAGAGGTTATAAAATGTACATCTCAGAAGGATCTGTGACAAACGAAATCATTGCACACAATCCTAATTTACCACTGGTGTTAAAAAAAATTAAGGAAAACAATTGGTATTTTAAGTTTGTTAATGGGCAATATCCACAGAACCTGGACACAAAAAGTGCTATCGTTGGTCAAAAAAGTTTGTTACAGTACAATTATGGAATCGAACCATTTACAAGGAAGCTGATCTCATTGGATAACCTAGCAGTTATCAATCAAGGAATTGCAGTAAGAAAATCATTTTGTTGTACTGAAATTTTACGAAAACATGTCAACGCAATAGTAGAATCAGGGATATTCAAGTCGTATTTTAGGCATGAGCAAAGAAAAGCTTTCAAGGAAAAAACTAAATCAAAATGAACTTGCTTCTGACAAATCAATACTATTGACACACTTTGAAGAAATTTGTGCATTATATATTTTGGGAGTCTCTTTATCTTTCGTTGTTATTTTGATTGAAAAATATTGTGTAAAATAGTTAAATGGCATGTATACAAAATTACCAACATTGTAAATAAGTAACATTGTAAAGAAAATCAGGAACGTTTCTTGAATATTTTACGAAGTTATAAGCTTAAAGGTAGTGGTAGTGTTCATATAATGTTTTTATGTGTAAGCTATCCCAATAATTTAGAAGCATTCACGCCGATAGTAACTTCCTTAACGAAATAAGCAAGTCCACAGGTACTTAAAGACAAAACTAAATAGTCTATAGCAGTTTTTCATCTTATATACAATAGTTCTACATGTGAAATTGCCAGTATCTTATTACACATATTTCTCAACTACGGTTGCTCGGATTCAATCCAGCTACCTCAGTGGCCACTTTTCCTTTTCCTCAGTGGCCTTTATTCCTTTCGACAACTGCACGCTATATGTAACGGCTTCTTGTTAAATTAAGACGCAATGTATGGAATTGTTTAAATTTATGTACGGAAAGTGTCTGGTATTTTTGCAAAACGTTAAATTAATTTTTTGAAGTGAAGTTAAAATTTATGTCTTACACTCTTAAAACAAACGAGCGATTTTCACTCGGTCTGATGGATTGTCACTCCTCCAGTCTGGAAAATGCACTTCTCCTTTTTGAGGGGATCCTTTGTGTGTTAAACCTCCGACAGGATCACTTCAAACGAGTGATTTTAACTCAGTCTGAGTTAATATTCACTCCTTTCCAGTGTCGAAAATGCACTTTTCCAACTGGAGTGGATTTCACTCTTTTGTTTTAAGAGTGTTCTGATTTTATAGTGAGCCCGAGAAGAAGAAATTGAATGTCTCGTGGTTATGTTTAATTACACGTTGTTACTCTCTTTATTTCTTTTTAAAATTTATATTTATGGAACACATTTGTGATGAATATCATTAAGATAAAAATTATTTCACTGGAGATGTATCTTTATTGTGTTTATTTCAAAAACTTTACTTTATACTTTTTATTAAATACATAATTTTTTTTTAATATAACTATTTTCTTGTCTTTAGTCAAAAATACTTAAATACCATTAATGCGTTTTTACGGGTTTTGGATTTAGCTTAGTCTGATTTTTTGCTTCAAAATTGTGTATTCCACTTCTTTGTGTGGCTTACGGTTGGTTCTGTGAAAGTGGGAGACAGACAAACGGACTGAACGGTTATAATTCCTTCCAAATTTTAACTAATGTTTCCACTTTTATAAAAGTAGTGTAAAAGCTAAAAATGTTAGTGCAGCAATGTTCGAAATACATTGTGTTTAAATATTGAATCAATATTGAGTGGGTAAAAGGTAATAGGGGGGGGGGGGGTCTTAAAAGTTACGAGGGTAATTTTTTTTTCCTTCCTACTATTGGGCTGTAAAGAAAAGACTGGTCAATATAAAAGAAAGATTTTGTTACCAAGAGGAATATGTCAATGCTTTTGGTTAAATAATCTACGTAAAGAAAACTCAGTAAAACAACGAGAAAACTAAAAGAACCTCAATAAAATATATCTTAGTACAACAATGTTCTAAATAAAATGTGTTAGAATATTTAAATCGATATTGAGTGGGTAAAAGGTAATGGGGGGGGGGGGGTCTTCAAAGTTACGATGGTTGTTTTCCTTCAACCTCCAATGGGCTTTTAAGAAAAGAATGGCTAATATACAAAAAAAAAAAGATTGTATTACCAAAAGCAATGTACAATACAGCTTTTTTCTCTTTATAATCACCATGATGATTAAGGCATTTGTCATATCTGTGAATAAGTTTCACAATAACCTCTTCATAAAATGTAGCCGCCAAGTGAGAATTGGGAGATGTCATTCGTTTCTCGTTGGAAGAAGGGAACAGTGCAACGGAAATTCATCAAAGAATGAGACGAGTGCATGGAAACACCTGAGTGATGGCGTTGTTCGTGAATGGTGTCGAAAATTCAAAGGTGGCTTTACTGATGTTCACGAAGAAGGGGATAAAGGAAGCAAGTCAGTCGCCACAGACGACACTGTTCAGCGAGGTGATCAAGCAATTGGTGGAACTTGAAGGTTCACAATAAGTGCATTATCGATTAGAATAGTGGCTTGAAAGACAGCTATTCCAAACTGACTTGGAGCTCAAAGAAATCATCCCAACTGTCTTCAAATGATTGGCGGCTGCATTTTATGACGAGGGTATTGTAAAAATTGTTCACAGATATGACAAATACTTTAATAGTCAAGGTTATTACCTAGATTAATACGCTTTATTGTACATTTTTTTGCTAATAAAATATTTTTATATATTGACCTGTATTTTCTTTACAGCCCATTGGATGTAGGAAAAACAACCCTCGTTCAACACTGTATAGAGATTTGGAGTATTTAGATTGAAATTGATTGAAATTTTTTTTATTGTTGTAAAGGCTTGTTTAAACTTGCCTTCTTTTTCAGCGTGTCCGTCGGTTCATCCCATTTACTACCCCTACCCGTTTTGTCAATTAGCACGTTCTTTCACTCAGCTCTTCAATTATCAATTAATTACTGTATATATTTTGAAAATAAGAGAAGGAAAATAATTAAAAAAAAAAACTTTTAATAAATTAATAGTCAAGAAGTTTACATTGTAAGCGTAGATATGGATAAACGCATGGTTGGAGCTGAATGATAACATCAGACCATAAGGTATTTTAAAACAAATCTAAATTGCAATTAATTTTTTTCCAACATAAAAAATCAATACTGTTTTTTATTAAAAAAATCAGTATTAAATTATACATTCTGAATAATTAATCAACCGAACAACAGTTTTTTTTTTCAAATTAAACGATATGCCGTCCAAACGAAACAAACTGAAATAAATATAAAATAACTCTGAGGGTTTGTTTAACATACAATTTAATTATCTTAATTGTCCTTTTTAACACTTTGTATTTATTACTGTCCCAATTGCGTTTGTACAAAGTACACTTAATTCAAAACCTTTTTTAAATAAGTAAATCGTAAAAACTTATTGCATTAGGCAAGAGTAGGGGCTAATGGGACGCAAGCATAAAATCAGAGAAAGACATACATTTTTACAAATATTTCTACACACAACATTAAAGAATTTTACAACATTGAAGTATTTAGATTTCACATTTTAGCAACCAAAGATCAGCCATTAAAAACATGCGTTGAAGTGGACAGATGAATTGTTGTTTTGAAGAATCTAAAATAAGTTAAAAGTGTATGTATTCTTACACTTGCAAAGTATTTAAATTAAAACTGTTCACGAATTAAACTATAGTTTTAGGTAGAAAGCATATTATTGACTAAGATAATATTTTTAAAATATTGTGGTGAAATACATGTGGTTCTGTGTTGGATCATTGATAAATGATGACACGGTGAGGTCTAATGGAACAGAAAGTGTGGGGTCTAATGGGACACGAATAAACCTATATGTGTATGCTTCTCTTGAACAATCTTTAAAAATCTCTAATAACTTATTCAGTCAAGTTGTTAAAAACTTTTAAAAACTTTTAATTTCAAACTTTAAAACCTTTTTTCGTCGCATAATAAATGAAACTTCCAGTAGATTTATTGGCCATGTATTTGGGCACTAGTATATTCATAAATTCTATTTGAAAAGGCTTGGTGATATAAATAAAAGTGAGCTTTAAGCGATAAAATCCGGGTAAGCTACTTGAAGATAGAGACGGTCTTTTTAAATTCACGTACCCTGAAAAGAGGACACATTTTTAATAAAAAATCTAGATTTAGTTACAAAACTATCCTTTCTAGTGAATGAACAAAAATTATGGGAGCATCTTCGATTTTGAGTTTTAACTTTGATATTTCATTTTTCAATGTCATATAATTGTTTTAAAAAGTAAAATTTCATTGTGCACAATATGTGAATGGTGTTTGCTTTAAAATGTTATTTTCTGGTCATTCTCTGATTCCTTTGTCATTTTTTGAAATTTTAATTGAGGCAAAATCTTCCATGTCTCATTTGCCTTGCACACTGTCCCATTAGAACTCCCCTATGGGAAATACCTGAAATACATACCTGAAAGTTTAAATGAAGCAATTCGTTTATTTATTGGACATTTTTCTAATATGTCCATTCAGGTATCTGATAAATCGTGTATTTTGGACGTTGTAACAATCCATCCAATAGTTAAAACGAGGCGGCTAAAATTCGAGTATTGCATTGTATTTCACGCACGGTATTTTTTTTTGTATTGTTCTACGAAGTTTAGTTTGCCTTATCGAAAATAAAATCGATTTTTCTCTCAACATCGCGAAATATTTATAGTATATATACATAACTGCCGTTCAGCCCTTGGCATTTTGAGAATTGGCGGAAGAAACGATCGTTCCGTCTGATCTACTGCAAAGAAACTTTTCAGTAGACAACTACAAAGACAACAACACAACAGCAAAGAAACTTTGCAGTTGTGTATATCAGTCTTTCTAGTCACTGAAACTAGCCTATAACACAAAAATAAAAAATGGATACTTATTTTAAATATATAGAGTTCTTCGTAAAACTATTGAATGGCAATGGTGATTAAAAAAAAAATTGGTTATTAAGCTTTTTAAATGGGTATTAAATTTTGCAGTTTTTTACTTGTTAAGGTATTTTGACCTTTATCTTTTTTTCTGAGATTTTCAATGTCTTCTAGTTTTAATACGCTGAACTTTTTGACGTGCACCACAAATCTGTAGCATTTGTAGTTTGGCAGTGAAAGTGACTGACGGACAGATGGACGGACAATGGACATTGCATTTATAAAAGATTCTACTTTATGCTTTAAAAACGTAGTGTGGCAACTAAGCAGCTATAAGCACAATGGAAAATGAAACATTTATTTTAATATATGCTTCTGCAGTTTATTAATCTTTTCAATCCTTCATAATGTGTTTATCATAAATCTATGAAACAAGCAATTTTTTTAATTGGGAAAATTAGTTTGAGCAATTGGGTTATTTTATGATTCAATGAATTTCTTAAACAAATGATTCATTCAGTTTGTCATGAAAATTAATGATTGTTTGTGTGAATGTAACAAATTTATCATTCTCACAGACTTGGCAGAACGAAACCATTCAAAATAAGTAAGCGGAAACTAAGTCGAGGTTAATTCAATGTGATGGACCTATCATATCCTATAATTATATTTCAAAAAGATTTATTAATGAATGTAATAGGAAAGGTCAAAAATTGGTAAAAAAAAGTATTAAAGGAAAATCCATAAAAAGTTGTTTAACAAATGACTATACCATTTCAAAATTAAATTTCCCAACAACAAATATTGGCAAAAGGAAAATACCAAATGCATGTTTATTTAGAAAGCATGGAATGCTTTTCATAGAAATATGAAAATTAGTACCATAACACATTTTGAAAAGTATTTGACTTTAAAAACACAAATACTGATAAATTTTATTTAATGTTCAAAATAGATCAATAATCCTATAAAATAAACGTTTAGAAAAGTATTAATCTTATTAAGTGTTTAAAAAGCAAACAATAGATTTTACACTCAAAAATTGACTGCATTTAAATATAATTTTATGAACTAAACTACATATAAATCCTAAAGTAAATACACATATTAGAAGCTGTTATAAAAAGTTTAATAAATGGTAAATGTTTGTGAGCAAATGCTTTTAAGGAAAATTAAGATTTTTTTTAAAAACTTGCACGTAATGAATTTAAATATGAGGATTTGCTAACTCTAACATTGAAGCGGGTGACCAATGAGGCACAGCAGCTTAAAAATGAAGTTTCCGAAACTACTTAAAATTGCTGTGAAAACTTTGCCTTTATATGTACAAGTGCAAACAAATGATAATAATACTTTATGCTTGGTTGGTGGAACTGATGCCAGACTTTTTAAAGATTTATCTGAAAAGATTGGCTTTGATTATCAGGTGTATGAATCTGAAGACGGTCAGTGGGGAAGAAAAGGGAAGGACGGTAACTGGACAGGTATTCTCGGTATGTTGCACAGAGGAGAAGTGGACATGGCGATGTGCACGTTGGCCATATCTGAAGAGAGATTTAGAGATTTCACATTTATTCCGTACCAAATTGGCGAATTTTTGTTTGCTATACAAAAAGAACAATTTGAGGGCGGCATTCCAAGTTTTGGATATTGTTTTCAAATGGAAGTGTGGTTAGTTTTTTGCATCTGTTTTTTGTTAACGGTTGTAGTGATTTGGTTCATTTCAAGAAGAAATGTCTCGTTTCTTTCTTCAGTGATGATTATACTGAAAATTTTTCTTCGACAAGATTTTACATTCAAATGTTCTTCACCAGCAAGCACGATTATATTAGGCTCTTGGATAGTGTCAGCCATGATATTGACATTTGCTTATAGCGGTGTTTTGTTTTCATTAACAGCTGTGCCAGTAAAAGTTGGCGGCATACGGACCATCAAAGAACTTGCCGATGCGGTACTCAACAGAGGTTATAAAATGTACATCGCAGAAGGATCTGTGTCTAATGAGATGGTTTCCAGCAATCCCAATTTACTCTTGGTGTATGAAAAAATTAAGGAAAATAAGTGGTATTTTAAGATTTTTAATGGACAGTATCCTCAAAACCTAGACACGAAAAGTGCTGTTGTTGGTCTAAAAAGTTTGATGCAGTACAATTATGGCATCGAACCATTTACAAGGATGCAGATCTCAGAGGATAACCTAGCAGTTATCAACCAAGGAATTGCAGTACGAAAATCATTTTGTTGTACTGAAAATTTACGAAGATATGTCAATACATTAGTAGAATCAGGAATACTCAAGTTGTATTTTATACAGGAGCAAAGAAAAGCTTTCAAGGAAAAAATAAATCAAAATGATCTTCCTTCTGACAAATCAATACTATTGACACACTTAGATGAAATTTGTGCATTATATATTTTGGGAGTCGCTTTATCTTTCGTTGTTCTTTTGATTGAAAAATTTTGTGCAAAGTAGTTAAATGGCATGTATAAAAAATTACCAACATTGTAATTAAGTAACATTGCAAAGAAAATCAGGAACGTTTCTTGAATATTTTGCGAAGTTATATGCTCACGTTTAACCGTAGTGTTCCTTTAATGTTTGTATGTGTAAGCTTTACCAACAATTTAGAAACATTGAAACCTAAAGTAACTTCCTAAACGCAATAGGCAAAACCATAGTTCTTATAGACAAAAAAATATGGTAGATTTTCATCTTGTATAAAATTTTTCTACAAGGAAAGGCGCCAGTACATCATTCCACTTATTTCTCAACTACGGGTTGCTCGAAATCAATCCAGCTACCTCAATGGCCACTTTTTATTCCTTTCGACAATTACAAGATCGAGGTAACAGCTTCTTGTTAATTTAGGACGCATTGTAGGGAACTGTTGAAATTTATGTACGGGAAGTATCTGTTATTTTTGCAAAACGTTACCTTAATTTTTTGAAGTGTAGTAAAAGTTTATGTCTTACTGATCTTGCAGTGAACACGAGTAGAAGAAATTGAATGTCTCTTCGTTATGTTTAATTATACGTTGTTACTCTCTGTATATATTTTTTATTTATATTTATGGAACTTTTTTGTGCTGAATATCATTAAGATATTAATTATTTCAATGGAGATGCATTTTTATAGTGTTTTTTTCGAAAACTGTACTTAATAATTTTTTTAAAAATTAAACATTAAAATTGTTAAATAAAACTTTTTTCTTGTCTATAGTAAAAATACTTAAATAACATTAATGCTTTTTAATAAAAACAATGTCAATAAAAAATTATATTCAATGCTTGTTGTTTAAAAATATACGTAAAAAAATCTTACCGCAATAAAGGAATAGGTTTGTTAAAGAATCTGTCACTTAAACCGCTTAAACACAATATTTGCGCTCAACAGGAACAAACAATGTATACACCTAAGAAATGAATACGCCAAACATGGCTTTTTGCTAGTTCTAATTCAATTTTTTAAGCTCCCAAGTTAACTATTTTTCTTAGTATTTTCTCTCAGATTAAAAAAATTAGTCCTTATCGTTTGCTAAATTTGTTTGAAGTTCGAAGAAGAATGATGTAATTTTTTAAAATAAATATCTTTGAGCCGCCACAATTTCCCATTTACATTAACATTCTTTCGAAAATTCAATCGGGTTGTTTCACGGAGAATCTGGCAACTGCTTTGCGTTCTTGTTTTCCTGCTTTAGAAACTTGAGAAGTTCTAATGCGGTGTCCTGACTACGACATCGACATGCGCGCGCAGGTGTTGTCGTTCTAAAGTAGGAAAACATGAACGAAAGCTGTTACCATATTCTCCGGTAAACAACCCCATTATTATTTATTGTTTGATATTTTATTTACAGTTCGAAAAAATAAGTAATTAGAGAAATTGATGCTTAAAAAATAAAAGAGAAATTTCGCATGTTTTTTATGCCAAGTTGGAGTTCTCTATGCATCTTTCTTCAGGCATATATGATGAATCATTAAAAGTACTCTATTGTGATATTACAACAATCAAAACTAAAATATAAATAAATATTCTTCTAAGATTTTTATTTGTATTTTAAATAAAGTTTCTCGTACGTATGACGAAATGGCAACAGTAAAAATATTGAATAAAAATAGAATTTCCATGTTAATTGAATGAAGATTAAAATTTTTAGTAATTTAAAATTTAAATATATTTCTAATTTTAATTTTTGTAATGAACGGGTCTTCAAAGTTAAGAGGATTGGTTTTTTGATCCTCCGATGGGTGGTAAAGAAAAGACTGGGCAATATAAAAGAAAGATTTTACTTACAGAAGAAATGTCAATGCTTTTTTTTAATGATCTACGTAAACCTCAATAATCTCTTACCTCAAAAAAATATCTTAGTGCAACAATGTTCCAAATAAAATGTGTTTAAATATTCAAATCGATATTTAGTGGGTAAAAGGTAATAGGGAGGGGGGGGGGCTTCAACGTTACGAGGGTTGTTTTTCTTCAACCTTCTATGGGCCTTAAAGTATGATGGCTAAGGCATTCCTTACTTCTCCTTATGATTGATGGTTAAGGCATTTGTCACATCTGTGAAAAAGTTTTACAATAACCTCTTCATAAAATGTAGCCGCCAAGTAGGAATTGCGAGCTGTCATTCGTTTGCCGTAAAAAGAAAGGAGCAGTGCAACGGAAATTCATTGAAGAATGAGTAGAGTGTATAGAGACACCTTTATGAGTGATAGCGTTGTTCGTGAATGGTTTCGAAAATTTAAAAGTGGCTTTACCGATGTTAATGAAGAAGGGGATAAAGGAAGCAAGTCTGTCGCCACAGACGACACTGTTCAGCGAGGTGATCAAGCAGTTGGTGAAACTCGAAGGTTCACAATAAGTGCATTATCGCTTAGTATAGTGGCTTGAAAGACAGATATTCAAAACTGACTTGGAGCTCAAAGAAACCGCCACAACTGCCTTCAAATGATTGGCGGCTGCATTTTATGAAGAGGGCATTGCAAAATTTTTTCAAAGATATGACAAATGCTTTAATATAGTGAGGGTTATTATCTAGGTTAATACGCTGTATTGTACACTACTTTTTGTAATAAAATCTTTTTTAATATTGACTTGTCTTTTCTTTACAAATCATCGGACGTTGAAAAAAACACACACCCCTCGTACAACACTGTATAGAGATTTGAAATTTTAGATTGAAATCGATTGATATAAAATTTTGTTGTTGTAAAGGCTTGTTTTACACTTGCCTTCTTTTTCAGCGTATCCGTCGGTTTATACCATTTACGGGTTATGCCACCATCCTTTTGAAGGTAGCGGCATCACCCCAGTAAAACAAAATGGCATAGACGGCTTGTTTAGGGGAAGGTAGATAGACTAGCCTCCAAACTAACAACGTGATAACATAGCCAAATAATTACTCTTTTCAATGATATGTAACTGATTTATCAAACTTAGAGATAACCGTCACTTATCTTTTAATTTCAGAAGGCCCAAAATTATATGAAAATTACTAAAAACCGTATTTTTTAAAAATAACTTTATACCAACTCACTTTACCGCACTGTTATTAGCTGCTCTACTACAAATTACTTTGCTTCCTGCGACAGGTCAGCGCTCACAGCCCCTGTCGATTCTCGACTGTATTCTTCAAGATTTTGTTATCCATTTGAAGATGAAAGTCCTTATGACTAATACTTTAACACATAAAATTCAACTCTAAATAAATACATCGCTTCTAAAACAACAACGTAAATATATTCTAAATTAAATTTTACATCTTTTTACAAAAATAGGCCTTTAGAGGAACTCACGTCCTTGCCTTCTAAAGTTTTATTCCGTTCTCACAAAAAAGCTTCGGCTACACAAGCCAGCGAGGGCAACCCTGGGCATTTCCCAGGTAATCAACGCTGATTGGTTCCCCGTGCATGCCTCGTTCCCGGGCAAGGTGTGTAGGTGTTTTTCCCCGGGACTGCCGAATCGCAACATCCTCCCCACCTTGAGTTTTGGAAAGGGAAACTGAAAAACTCAAAAAACAACGTTAAAAATCACAAATTAAGACAGTTTAACATATTATGTACAGTTTGTCTATCCTCTCCCCGAATTTCTAACGGGTAGAGTCGCTGGATGGGTCTCAAGAGTGTCCCTTTCGACGTCTTTACTTTGACAAGTCGCCTGATGTTGTCTCGGCCTGGATACAGTTCCTTCACCACTGCCAGTGGCCAGACCAATCGCTTCTTGTCATCGCTTCCAACGAGAACGACGTCTCCAACTTGGATGGTATCAGTGCGACCGCCGTGTGAAGATCTGAGGAACCCCAAATATTCCTTTTTGAAGCGCTGTTTCAAGTTCTCTCTCAGTCTCTGTATGTAACGCCATCTCTTCACGAGGTTCTCTTTGTCGACACTATCCAGTTCTGGTACTTCATTTCCAGGAAGACTCTGCAGAAACATTCCTGGTGTTAGAGTTCTTATTTCTGGCTCTTCAGAAACGTAGGTCAATGGACGGCTGTTCATGATGGATTCACATTCGACAACCAGAGTGGAGATTTCATCCAGATCCAAGGAGGCTCGTCCCAAGTTCTTTCGCAGCAGATCTTTCAAGATGCGTATGAGCCTTTCCCAGAACCCTCCCCACCATGGGGCTGAAGGAGGATTGAATTTCCACTTGATCTGTTGCACTTCGAATTCTTTCTGTATCTTGGACCAGTTCAATTTTCGCAAAGCTGTGTGCAGTCCGACGAAATTCGTGCCATTGTCTGAGTACATGACCGAAATCCGACCTCTACGGGCTATAAATCTTCGTAGGGCAAGAATGAATGCAGGTGTACTCAAAGATGGAATGAGTTCGAGGTGCACCGCTCGGTATAAAGCACATGTAAAGATCACTATCCAGTGCTTTTCACCAGTTCTACCAATGAGAGGGCCGGCCAGATCTACACCAGTCACTTGGAAAACATGAGACAAACTGGTACGATCTTTTGGGAGTGGAGGAAACGGTACCCTGGGAGACTGGGCTTGGTACCTCCTGCAAAATTTACAATTTTCTATAACGCTCTTGACAGTCCTGCGCCCTTTCACTATCCAAAATTCATTGCGTAAAACTGTTAGCAATGTGAGAGTTCCCGCATGTTTGTGCAGAAGATGTTGCTGCTCAATCAGTCTCTTGACTGCCAAATGTTTGGACGGAAGGATAACCAGTGAGAGAAATTCTTTGGTTTCATCTTCATCTGTAAGTCTGGTCTTCATCCTCAAAATTCCGTCTTCATCTCTGTAAGCGTTCAAATTTCTCAGAGATTTTTTCTCAGCTTCATCTTTAAAAGACTCGTTCTGCACACATCGAAAAAGTATGTTTCGTGCTCTTGTGTATTCTTCAGGTGTCAAGTTTGGAATGCTTCTGGACCTCAACTTTGGACCACGTCTCCTGGTTGTTGGTCGGAAACGCATGATCCAAGCGACGACTCTGATTATTTTCGTTAAGCTTGATATTCTTTTTAGTAATAGTCCTATTACCGATTCGATTTCCGTGTTGTTTGCTGACACAACGGTTCGTCTTTTTTCTGACTCGACTGCACCTTCATCTGGGTTGACGGATGACTTGGGCCAATATTCTTGTGGTAACTTCAACCAGTCCGGACCTTCCCAAAATCTTGTTTCCGCCAATCTCTTGGCTCCGCACCCTCTAGATGGTAAATCGGCAGGATTTTGATCACCCGGGATGTGAAACCAATCTTCAGATGAAGTCAATTTTCTTATTTCGGTTATTCTGTTGTTCACGAAGACTGACCATTGTTCTTGTCTTTTTATCCATGTCAGAACTGTAGACGAATCTGTCCAAAAGAAACTTTGTACTTTGTTCAACTTCAGGCTGTTTCTAACTGAGTCAAACAACCTAGCTGCAATTGTGGCGGAAAGCAGTTCCATTCTCGGGATTGTGACATTCTTCAAAGGAGAGATTCTGCTCTTAGCTTGAAGTAACTGCACTGCTACTCCGTCACTGGATTCACATCTTGCGAACACTACAGCGGCGTACGCAATATGACTAGCGTCACAGAAAATGTGTAGGCTAATTGTGGTATCACTTGAGGCACCAATCCAACGAGGAATTCTGATGTTCACGAGGTACGGCAGTTCCTTGGACCATTTTAGAAATTTCTTTTGGATGTCTTCTTTCACCTCGGCATCCCACGGAGTCTTCTCTTGCCAGACAGACTGTAACATCATCTTCGGCTGCAGCAATACAGGAGTTGCAAATCCAACCGGATCGTAGATCTTGTTGAGGAGAGAAAGAATGTTCCTCTTTGTCACCTTTTGATCTTCGTCGAAATGCAATCCTTCCGAACTTAGCTCCAGAGTGTCTGTTTGCTTGTTCCACACTAAACCTAAGACATTGAGTTTAATGGGATCCATAGCTTTACTGTTATCCAAGGATGTATTTTCCCAACCTCTCAAGTCGAATTTTCCTCTCTTCATTATTTCAGTAGCTTCTTTTATAAAAGGTTCGAGGTTGAATTCACGGTTGATGCTCGTGACGCAATTGTCGACATAAAAGCTATCCTTCAATTTTTCAATAGCACTCTTCGTAAAGGAGTTGTCTTGTGCCGCAAGTGCTTCTTTATTCAAATGGTGGTCGATTACAGCACCTAAGAGAAAAGGACTACTGCAAACTCCAAATACTACTCTTGCATGTCGTAGTACCCTCAGTTTTCTTTCTTCGTCATACCAGAGGAACCGTAAAAAGTCTCTCTCCTTGGGTTGCAAAGAAATCTGTAGAAATGCTTTCCTAATGTCCGAAACGACTCCTATTTTGTACCGACGGAAACGTGCCAGAATAGAAGGGATCTTTTCTATGAGATTTACTCCTATCTCGAGGCAGTCGTTCAGTGAAGGTGCGTTCAGGGTCTTGGCTGAAGCATCGAAGCATATACGAAGTGGAGTAGTACTCTGTTCTTTTACAACGGGTAAGTGAGGAAGGTAATGTCCAGGATTTGTCAATTCTGCATCTGGTACATCTTCTACAATTCCTTCCTTCTTCCAATCTTCAAGTACTTGGTGATATTGTTTCAGCAAGTCACCTTTTTCAAGCTTCTTACATGTAGAGTCCAATCTTTTCTTGGCCATTTCATAGTTATCTGGAAGAGGAGCATGGTCAAATTTCCACGGCATGCTTACTTCATATCTTCCATCTTCTCTAACATGTACTGTTTCTTGAAAATGTAGAAGTACCGCTTGTTTTGTCTCTTCTTTACTTCGTTGTTCAATAGGGTCTCTGATTCCGATTAGTTCCAGGTCCCATAAATTCGGAATAGGTGTGTTTCCTTGACTCAGCATGGATATCACGGACATGTTGACGTTCTCTGACCGAAGCTCGGTAGGGATCTTCCCAGACAAGGACCAACCCAATTTGGTTTCAAAGGCTACGATTCCGGAAGGAAGTTGTTCTTTTCGTCCAGTGTAGAGCTTTCCAAGTACGTCTGAACCGAGCAGAACTTCTATTGGAATGTTATGTCTTCCAATATCAGAGATGGCGATTTTCTTTTTCCGTAGTTCCTCTATCCATGGGCCTTCACAAATACTTGGGATCTCATTGCATATCAGTCCTTGGTCCAACGCATCCAGATTACACACATATCCCCCTTTGAGATTGCCTAGGTAAATCTTATAGCTCTGGTGTCTACACTCATCAGTTTTGGTTCCCCCAAATAGTGAATGAGTAATGACATGTTCGCCCTGTGATTTATATCCCAACTCTTCGGCTGTGGACTTCAAAATATAGCTTTTTTGGCTACCCGAATCACAAAGAACGCGAACATTCTTTTCTCTCTTGTTATTTATCAATCTCACCACCAGAGTCTGGAGAAGTACATTACATTTGGTTTGCGGAAAAGAGTGTAAAACGTCTGAGGACTCTGAGTTCATGACCTTGTCGTCGACAGCTTCATTGGACTCAAATGATTTCTTTTGGTCTAACGAGGGGCACATGAACTTTAGATGTCGCTTGGAACATTTAGCACAATTTACCTTGGACCGACAAAATCTTGCCAAATGGGTACCAAGGCACTGGAAACACAAACCACTCTTTTTTACTATGGCTGTTTTCTCAACTAAAGGAATTGAAAAAGCCCGTCTACAGAAACGGCTTTCGTGGTTGAATTTATCAGGGCAGAAAATACAACAAAGTCTTTCATCCGCTTTTTGAGTTGCCAACAGTTCTGTAGCGCTGTAAATTGGCTTTTCAGGAGCGGGAGGATGTGACACGCGACCTTGACACACATCTTTTTTCGGGACAGTAAAATCAGTTCTTGACAATTTTATTCGTTCAGCTGACTCTACTTCTTGTTTCAAAAATGCCAGTAACGCGTCCAATTGTGTTTCGTTATTTTTCGTAGTTGGGTCCTTTTTCAAATTTACCCTCACTCTTTCCCAGTTTTTAAGTACATCCAAAGGTAGACAATTTTCAACCAATGGAAATAATATTACGGCACATTTATCGGTCGTAACTCCTAGTGAACTCAATGAACGCAGTTGCGTCGATAGTTTATTATACAACGTATTCAGAGAAAATTTCGATTTATTTCTGTTCGCATTATTTAACACCAGTGAAATTATTTCCCTGACGTACACTTCAATGATTAGATCGTCTTGACCATAACGATCTTCCAGGCTTTGATACGCCAATAAATAATTTTCGTTTGTTACCGGAAATGATTCAATGAGCTCTCTAGGATCGGAATTTTCTTCGGTAGATTGTATCAAATAATGGAACTTTTCAGCGTTACTTAAGTGTTCGCTGTTATGAATCTTCTCGAATTGATTACGGAATGACAAATACTCTTTTATATCACCGCCAAATCTTTTCAACTCGATCTCCGGTAAACGCGGACGTCTTTTAATCTCATCGTAATTAATTGCATTATTACGGATAATTTCAGTATTATTTATGGGTACTGAAACCGGTTTAGCTTTATTCAAAGCCCTTTTTACCAACACAGATAATTCTACAGACTTGTCATTATAGTCTTCGATTTCATTAAACGCTACGTCAAATTCTGTGTCGTCTTTTATACTATCTAAAAACAACTGATGTGTTTTTTCTAATTTTTCTTGTTTTTGTTTAAATAAACTATAACTCAATTCAATATCTTCGCTAGTGCTATCCTCTTTGTCAATTATTTCCTTCACGGCATTAAGTGCCTTCGTGAAAGCGGTACGTTCGGCCGCTTTTAATCTTTTTAACTGATCCATGTTTAAATAATAAAACTCACGAATAAATTTATTTCTCAATAAATTCCTTATTTTCTAATATATAATAGCACTAGCACGCAATAGAAATTGAGTCCTAATATTCTATTCTAAAGAGTAAGCAAGCTTAGCTTACCTCTATAAGTCCTTCGCGCAGAAGCGGTGTACAGGTAGGCGAATCCATGCCCACCCGGGGGCGCCAGATGTCGATTCTCGACTGTATTCTTCAAGATTTTGTTATCCATTTGAAGATGAAAGTCCTTATGACTAATACTTTAACACATAAAATTCAACTCTAAATAAATACATCGCTTCTAAAACAACAACGTAAATATATTCTAAATTAAATTTTACATCTTTTTACAAAAATAGGCCTTTAGAGGAACTCACGTCCTTGCCTTCTAAAGTTTTATTCCGTTCTCACAAAAAAGCTTCGGCTACACAAGCCAGCGAGGGCAACCCTGGGCATTTCCCAGGTAATCAACGCTGATTGGTTCCCCGTGCATGCCTCGTTCCCGGGCAAGGTGTGTAGGTGTTTTTCCCCGGGACTGCCGAATCGCAACAGCCCCTCTCCCACACACACCGCTGGCGAGATACAAAGGGGGCGGCATTGCCCAGGGTGGCATGATTGCCCCACTCTCCCCTAAATCATAAAAATTTATTGCAGTAAGGAAGAGTGGAGGCTAATGGGACAAGGGACTGAAATCGGAGAAAAATATACAATTTTTGCAATATTTCTTCGCTACAACATTGCAACATTTTGACTTCACATTTTAACAACCAAATATTAACCAATGAAAGCATGTGTTAAAGTGGACAGACGAATTGTTGTTTAGGAGAATCCAAATTAAGTTAAAAGTTAATCTTTTTTTACACTTTTAAAAAGTATTAAATAAAAACTTTTCATGAATTAAACTATAGTTTTATGTAGAAGGCATATTATATACAAAGATATTATATGTAAAATATTGTAGTGAAATGCACGTGGATTTGTGTTGGATCATTTATATATAATAACACGGTGGGGTCTAATGGGACACGAATAAACCTAGCTTTTGTATGTTTCTCTTGAACAATCTTTAGTTTGGTTTGGTTTTGAATTATCGTCGCACTAGAGCTACACGAGCAGGGCCGGATTTCTAAATAGGCTAAGTAGGCTGTAGCCTAGAGCGGCAAATTTTTGGGGGCGGCAAATTTTACGTCCAATAAAAGCGGCATTCGGCATAAAAATAATAGTATCCTTAGAATATTTTTTTAAGAAAAAAAATTTGCATTAATGCTTAAATCGTAAACGTATAGATACATATAGTACTAATGTTTAGTAGTGAACAGGGACGTGCCAACAGGGGGGGGGGGGGGGGCAGAGGGGTTCTTCGCCCCCTCAGCTTTAGAGGTGAGGGGGCGAACTATATATTTCGCCCCCCCCAGAAATTTTTGGGTTTCATATTATAAATTTATGTTTAAATTTCAAATATGGGAAATTGCAGGGACTGCCCCCTCCATATACAATGTGAGGGGGAGACCTATTTATATTATGATACTGAAACGCGATTTAAAGTTCATTGTCTCTGGAACATTTATAGTGTCACTTTATATCTAACGCAGGGACTGCCACCTCGATATATAATGTGAGGGGGGGGAGCTGTCTATCTTGTGATAGTGAAAAGCGATTTGCAGTCCATTGTCACTGGAACATTTAAAGTGTCACTTTATATATTTTGATTACAATAACGGGAAAACGCATGGACTGCCCCCTCGATATGTAATGTGAGGAGGCGAGCTCTCTATATTGTGATAGCAAAAAGCGCTTTACAGTCCATTGTAATAGCCCTCGTGTAGCGTTAGTGCGACGATAATTCAAATCTAACCTAACAGTTCATTGTCTCTGGAAAGTTTATAGTGTCACTTTATATATAACGCAGGGACTGCCCCCTCGAAATATAGTGTGAGGGGGCGTGCTATCTATAACGTGATAGTGAAAAACGCTTTACAATCCATTGTCTCTGGAACATTTAGAGTGTCTTACTAAATTAAATCACTTAGGATGTTTAAATTTCAAAAATGGGAAAACGCAGGGACTGCCCCCTCGATATATAATGTGAGGGTGCGAGCTGTCTCTCTTGTGATAGTGAAAAGCGCTTTACAGTCCTTTGTCACTGGAACATTTAAAGTTTCACTTTATATATTTTAATTTCAAAAACGGGAAAACGCAGGGACTGCCCCCTCGATATGTAATGTGAGGAGGGCGAGCTATCTACATATATTGTGATAGTGAAAATCGCTTTTCTGTCCATTTGTCTCTGGAACATTTAGATTGTTACTAAATTAAATCACTTTATATATTTTAATTTCAAAAATGGGAAATGCAGGGACTGCCTCCTCGATATATAATGTGAGAAGGAGAGCTATATATATTGTGATAGATGAAAAGCACTTTACCGTCCATTGTCTTTAGAATATTTAGAGTGAGTATTAACAACAAATTATTTCCTCATTTATGCTAGATACATGAATCTGCCTTGTAATAAATCTTCTTAAAATACATCAACTAATGGCTCAAATATTTTATATTCTAATGACTTCTTTACTTATTTGTGAAGTTAAGATATAAAAATTATGCATAATGTAAAAAATGTATATTTTTCACTAAAAAAATTAGCGGTCTAGTTCAATATTTTTCTAAGAAGTGTATTAAGACATGAAAGTTTTAATGCTAATTTTTCTTTTGTTAAACTATGAAAAACATGCACTATTTAGTTAAAAAAAAACTTTTTCAAAAATTATTTGTAAATTTCGTAAGTAAAAGCACAAAACAGCAATTTAACATTAGACCTATAACCTATAATGACCTTTAAAAAAAAAAAAAAAAAAAAAAACTTTCTACGCAGTGTTTCAAAGAGCGGACAGTTCTCTTTATAAGTTACTTTTTTCAAATATTTTATGTAGTTCGTTTCTCATGACTTTTATAATGGTACTCCCGAAATTGAAACTGCGTTGTTAATTGAAAATATTGTAAGAAAACATTTTATATTATATTATGTGTATGAAGTTTATAGTTAGGTTTGGTTTGAATTATCGTCGCACTAGAGCTACACGAGGACTATTGACGACGGTTGTCGTATTTTAGAACCACAGTCAAGTGATGAGCTGAAGTTTATAGTATTTTGAATTTTTTTTAATTTACTGTATATTTTTATAGAGTTTAATTCAGAGCATTTTTCAACATTAACACTGGGCGTCGGCGACACTAATGTCGCGCAATGAATAAAAAATGTCGCCTAATAGTAATTTGAAAATCAAATAACCTGGGCGACAATGAAAGTGAAGTTATCATAAAAAGTTTTTCCCTTCCTATGTTTCCAAAAAATGTTTTTCCCTTTCCATGACTACAAAAATTTTGTAATCAATATTTTTCGGTTTCTGAAATTTCCATTATTTTCGCACTTTGTGCAAGTCTGAAATGTACTAGGAACTCGTGAACCAAATTTGAAGCATGCTGTATGTAGTTCACGGTGTATAGTGGTTTCATACATACAGACAGAACAAGCTCAAAAACCACTTAGAATCAGCAACCTCCAGGAAATATAGAAACACGAAATATCCATTTCGGATTTTCGATCCCAATTTGTTACTTTTTAAATATAATTTTTTCAAATCTACATATCGAAAGAAAATACCGAAAATTAAATATTAAATTCTTCTATGTATTTGTATATGGTTTCTCTCTGTTCTTTAATTTTACAGCTGTTTAAAATTAGGTTAAAAACGTAAGTTCCTATCTAGTTAGCTTTTACCTGCATTGATTGTTGTTAATTTTTTGAGCTTTTCTGGCTGTCCAAAAGGAGATTATTACAGCAAAACCTTCCTAATTCGAAACCGTAGTCAAGTAACGTGGTCGACACCTGAGCTAACCAAACGCAACTTTTTACGGACAACGGTAATCATTACTTTGACCAGGAATATATATAATACGCACCAGTTCCATATATGTAAGTTTTTTCATAGTTTAAAAAAAAAACAGAATAGCATATCTGAACTATATCTGAGTTTAAACGTACGATAAAATAAAGTCATATTTTTAAATTCCAGATCTTCTTATAGAACTTTTTAAAATTTTGGACATTGCATTTTAAAACAAAATATTATTCTCTTTAGGGTTTTTAATATTTTATGCAAGTTATTCAAACATTTTGTAAAGATTTTCTGTCTTTGTTTAATATCAAATCATCTATGAAAGAAAGACGTCTTTAAAAAAATAGTTTCAAACAAGTATTTGGAAACAGTTGCTAAAATGTAATATTTAATTAAAATTTCAATTGTTAAAAATGACTTATAAATTTTAATTACTCCCAATTTTTAATAAGTTATAACAAATCCCCCCCCCAAAAAAAAGTTCGAACCCCCCCCCCCAACTCCCAGAAACTGACTCGCCCCCCCCCCACTCTTGAAATAGTTGGCACGTCCCTGGTAGTGAACATGGTAGCTGAAATGCAATTGCAGATTCTCCCACGGATTTGAAAGTTGAAAGAAAAATAGTAGAGCAGTTCAAAAAATTCGCCTATGATTTCGCTTTTTATTTAGAGTGCACAGCACAAAGATGATTCTAATATGCAGAAAGATGGAAAAAATAGCCGTTAAAAGCTATATCTGGCGGCAAATTGATCGTAGCCTACAGGCGGCAAATCTTTAAATCCGGCCCTGTACACGAGGGCTGTTGGCGACGGGCGTCGTATTTTAGAACCACAGTCAGGTGACGAGCCAACACCTGAATAGGCACCCAACGTAACCGTTAAGGGCGACATCGTACGCAGCGTTAGGACTTTGAAGGATATTTAACGTGCACTCCCTTACACGGGGTATTATTCGTCGGACATTTTTGGCTGCACGGGCCGTTTATAGGTCGGCAGCTATTTTGGCGATGCCCGGACCCGAACCTGGGACCTTCCGCATGCTAAGCGAGTGCTTTACCGACTGGGCTCCCCAGCCCTGAAGAATCTTTAAAAATCTCTAATACATCAAGTTGTCAAAGACTTTTTAAAAACTTTTAATTAAAAAATTTTTTTCGTCGCATTTGACGATTTAGTTACATAACTCTAATTTCCAGTGATTGAACAAAAAATATGGAATCATCTCCTATTCTGAGTTTTAACCAGTGATTTAATTCCAGTGATTCATTGAATTTATCATGAAAACTAATGATTGTTTGTGTGAATGTAACAAATGTTTGGTTTTCACGGATTTGGCGCAAAGAAACCATTTAAAACTAGCAGTATTTTCCCGCCTTACTGGGAACCCGTTAACTTCGCATTGATTCCTTTTATAGGCATGCTTACTTGTGAAAATACACTCAAAATAAAATAATAATAAATTCGTGTTGGCGCATGCGCACTTAAAAAGCAAACACTAATAGAGGATGAAGCAGCCTTAGGGCGAGCGCATATCTCAATCAATCAAACTAATAGAGGATAGCGTCAAGCCCCCGTTTCGGCCCGGTCCATGTATTTTCAAGTCCTGTTATGGTCCCGCAATCCCACGTGGATGACGTTTTTTTTTAAAACTAATTATATTAATTAAAAATCACAATCAAATATGAAAAAAGTAAGCCTCAGGTGCACACATAGGCATTAAAAGGAATTTATATTAAACATTTCGAATTTTTTAGAGCAGTCTAAGTAGGTCTTTTGCGATCCACAGACATATACACAGACAGACAGATAGACAGACAGACAGACAGACAGACAGACAGACAGACTCTTTCTCTTATTATTATAGATATTTAAGCGGAAACTAAGTCCATGTTAAGATAATGTTGGTTGCTAGACTACATCTTTTAAATTATGTTATGGACCTAACATATCCCATTATTATATTATTAAAATATATATTAACGAATGTAATAGGATAGGTCAAAAATTAAAAAAAAATAATTAAAAGAAAAATCATTAAAAAAGGGATTTAACAAATGACTATACCATTACAAAATTAAATTTCCCAACAACAAATATTTGCAAGAGGAAAAGGCCAATCGCATATCTATTTGGAAAGCATGGAATGCCTTTCATAGAAATATGAAAAGTAGTACAATAAAAAATTTTGGGAAATATTTGACTTTACAAAACACATATACTATTAAATTTTATTGAATGCTCAAAATAGATCAACATAACCACGTACTAGGTCTAAACAAAATTTAAAGTGCAAAGCTAATCTTACAAAATAAAAAATTGCAAAAGTATTAGTCTTATTATGCGTTTAAAAAAGCTGACAATAGTTTTTGCACGCGAAAGTTGACTGCGTTTAAATATTGTTTTACGAAATAAACTACATAGAAATTCTGAAGTAATTACACATATTAGAAGTTATTGGAAATTTTTAACTGGTAAATGTTTGTGAGAAAATGCTTTTAAGGGAAATTAAGAAAAAAATTATTTTCGAACTGACACTTAATGAATTAGATTATGACGATTCTATTATTCTATATGACGATTTGCTAAATTTAACATTGAAGCTGGTGGCCGATGAGATACAACAGCTTAAAAATGAAGTTTCCGAAACTACTTAAAATTGCTGTGAAGCCTGTGCCTTTATTTCAAAAAGTGCAAACAAATGATAATAATACTTTATGTTTGGTTGGTGGAACTGATGCCATGTTTTTTAAAGATTTATCTGAAAAGATTGGCTTTGACTATCAGGTGTATGAATCTGACGACGGTCAGTGGGGAAGTAAAGGGAAGGACGGTAACTGGACAGGTATTCTCGGCATGTTGCACAGAGGAGAAGTAGACATGGCTACTTTAGCCATATCTGAAGAGAGATATAAAGATTTTGCATTTATTCCATACCGAGCTCATGAATTTTCGTTTGCTATAGATAAAGAACAATTTGTGGGCGGCCTTTCAAGTTTTGGACAATGTTTTCAAAAGGAAGTGTGGTTAGCTTTCTTTGTAAGTTTTTTGTTAACAGTTGTATTGATCTGGATCATTTCAAGAAGAAGTTTCTCTTTTATTTCTTCATTTATGATTACCCTGAAAATACTTCTAAGCCAATTTTCCCAAAATTCTTCCTCTGCCCAAAATTTTACTTCCAAATGCTCTTCACCAGCCATCAAAGTTATATTGACCACTTGGATAGTGTCATCCATGATCTTAACTTTTTCTTATAGTGAGGTTTTGTTTTCGTTAACAGTTGTACCAGGAAAAGATGACGGGATAAGGACCTTCAAAAAACTTGCCGATGCGGTACTTAACAGAGGCTATAAAATGTACATCCCAGAAGGTTCTGTGACAAATGAAATCATTGCGAAAAATTCCAATTTAACACTGGTGTTAAGAAAAATAAAGGAAAATAATTGGTATTTTAAGTTCGTAAATGGACAGTATCCACAGAACCTGGACAAAAAAAGTGCTATAGTTGGTCCAAAAAGTTTGTTACAGTACAATTATGGAATCGAACCATTTACAAGGAAGCAGATCTCAAGGGATAACCTAGCAGTTATCAATGAAGGAATTGTAGTAAGAAAATCATTTTGTTGTACTGAAATTTTTCGAAAATATGTCAATACATTAGTAGAATCAGGGATGCTTAAGTCGTATTTTAAGCAGGAGCAAAGAAAAGCGTTCAAGGAAGAAATACATCAAAATGAATTTCCTTCTGAAAAATCACTCACATTGACACACTTTGAAGAAATTTTTGCATTATATATTTTAGGAATAGCTTTATCTTTCCTTGTTCTTTTGATAGAAAAATTTTGTGCAAAAAAATTTAACGGAATGGTTGTAAAACTACAACAACGTTGTTTGTCATTATGCTTTTCATGAAAAAAGATATTATAAACGTTCCAGCTATTGTGTGTACTTGTTTGTTTTCCCTAGCTTTTAGAAACATTCACACCTAAAGTAACTTCCGTAACGGAATAGGCAGGTCCACTGATTGCTTTTTGGGCAAAACCAAATAGCAACCCCTCGCTATACCGCGCTTTCCGGGAGACAAGCAAAGAAAACGCGACATAACCGAATGCGCGATAAATATCCACGAAATAAAGTTTGTTAGCTACATCTCACCAATATTAGATACATTTAGCCACCAATATTCGAATCGATTTTAAGGAAAGTACACATTAAAAAAAGTAATAATAAACAGTGGGAAAATTGGGAGACATGATATAAGGCGCGATATATCAAGGGGTTACTGTAGTCTTTTACAGTTTTTACCCTGGCATACAATACGTAAACTCCCGATTATCCGCGGTTGGATTATCCGCTTTGCGGATTATCCGCAGGCCATGATTATCTCCCCCTCTCCTTCTTTTCCCTGCAAGAATAATAATTTAACAAAGCACAGAAAATTTAAATTTAGTTTTTTTTAATACGTGTTGAAAAAATGCACTCCAAGAACAACAATTCCTTTGAAGAATGATGAATATATTAAAAAAAAGAAAAGAATGCATTATAAGAACAACGAACAACATTAAAACAAGAATGATATAGGAAACCTGGTGTGTGCCAAAATGTGTTCGGCCAGGTGATACAGATCACGTGTAGATTTTTGTCGAAAAGCGTCATTTGTGAAATAAACTGTTCGCGATTTCAGCGAACTGCTTTGCGTGATTTTGATAGCAAAATGAGTGAGAAGCGAAAAAAAAAATGCAAAAAAAAAAAATCTTCAATCACAAATAAGAATGAGAAGTTTCAAGGCTAAAAAACAAAAATTCACCAACTTTTTTGTAAAATTGTAAATCTTCATATTTCGTAACTGTTACCATTTTTTCTTACCTTATTTTTATGAAAGCAAAAGCAATTTTGCGGATCTTTACTTTTGCGGATTATCCGCGAATTCGCTTTTCCGCGGATGCCGCGCCACCCAATTCCGCGGAAAATCGGGAGTTTACTGTAGTTGGACGGACATTGCATTTATAAAAGATTCTACTTTTTGCTTTATAAACAAACAAAAAGGCATGCAAATGCTTGTTTCCACTTGCCTCCTTTTCAGCATGTCCGTCGGTTCATCCCATTTACTATTCCACCCGGAAATCAAAATTTCGGTAATCGAATATTAATGATGTCGAAAGCATAATTAATTTAATTATTGTGCAGATTTCGAAATTGTTAGAAAAAACTTTATTCCACTTCTCTGAATCAATCCAGCTACCTCAGGGGCCATTTTTTTTTTTTAAAAAATCGCGTCAGCTAACTGCTCGTCACGCTTCGGGACGAGGCCATGGCAGCTTGTTGAGTTAAGATGCAACATATTGAATTGTTAAAATTTTGGGCAAGGACAGTATCTGGTATATATGCAAAACTTTAAAAATCTCCTACTGATCTTGCAATGAATACGAGAAGTAGAAATTTAATGTCTCTTGGTTATGTTGAACTATATTTTGTTACTCTTATGTCTGTTATTTTTTTTTTTTTTATTATTATGCAACTTTTTGTGTTGAATATCAATAAGATTTTCATGTTCATTTCGAAAACTGTACATTATATTTAAATACCAATAAAGCGTTAATGAAAATCGTATTTTTTTGGGCTAAAGTAAGAAATATTTAAATATATGGACTTTTTAAATCAGACAAGATAGTTTAATAATCCCTAACTCAATGATTGTTGATTAAAAAATTTTATTAAGAAAACTCTTTAAATTCCTCAATAAAAACCGTTAGTGTAACAATGTTCTAAATAAAATGTGTTAAGATATTCTAAATAAAATGTGTTAAAATATTCAAATAAATATTGAGTGGGTAAAGCGTAATAGGTGTCAACCTATAAACGGCCCGTGCGGCCAACATGTCCGACGAATAATACTCCGTATAAGGGAGTGCACGTTAAATAATCTTCAAAGTCCTAACGCTGCGTACGATGTCGCCCTTAACGGTTGCGTTGAGTGCCTATTCAGGTGTCGGCTCGTCGCTTGACTGTGGTTCTTAAATGCGACGCCCTTCTCCAATAACCCTCGTGTAGCTCTAGTGTGACGATAATTTAAACCTAACTAACTAAAGTAATAGGTGTTCAAAGTTACAACACTGTAATAAAGGTTTGGAATATTTGGATTGAAATAAAATTTGGATTGATATAAATTTTTTTTATCGTTATGCAAATGCTTGTTTCCACTTGCCTTCCTTTCCAGCATGTTTGCCGGATTATCCCAGTTACTATCCCATTCGGAAATTAAAAAAAATTCGGGTAATCGAATTTTACGGATGCCGAAAGAAAAAATATCATTTAATTACTGCATATATTTTGAAATTGTTAGAAAAAATCTTCATTTAAGATTTTTTAAAAGAAGGTAAGTCTTTTACGTGGTTACGGAGTTACTGATTGTTGGATGGTAGGATCTGAATGATAACATCAGATCTTAAGGTAAACAAATCTGGCCAGCAATTAAAAAAGTTTCCTACATCTGAAATTAATGTATTTTTTTTATAAAAGGAAATATAAATTTAATTATACATTCTTAATAATTTATCACCTATCGCCAATCAGTTATTTTTCGAATCAAATGAAACACGCTCCAAACGGAAACAAACTGAAACAAATATAAACGAACTTTTCATGTTTGTTTAACCTACAATTTAATTATCTTAATTGCCCTTTTGAAAGATTTTTACTGTCCTTTTTGCGTTTGAACAAAGTACATTTGTTTCAAAAACTTTCTTAAATAATTAAATCGTTAAAGTTAATTATACTGAATAAGAATCCATTAACTCATGTATTATTGGTCAATCAATCTATGATAACCAAAATTTCTAGTGTAGTTGAATTAAAAAGTAAACATGTTTCAAAAATAAATAGTTTATATTGCCTTTCATAAAGTACGAACCCGATCATATGTTTTGAAATAAAAGCGTGAGGGAAGTTTTCCCATAATACTTTTTATTTAAAAGAGTAAATCAATCTTAGAATCTTTTTCAGTAAGTTTTGTTTAGGAAATATTTTTCGAATCACATACACTCTTAAAACAAACGAGTGAAATCCACTCTAGTAGGAGAAGTGCATTTTCGACACTGGAAAGGAGTGAATATTAAATCAGACTGAGTTAAAATCACTCGCGTTTGGAGTGATCCTGTCGGAGGTTTAACACACAAAAGGATAAACTCCAAGAGGAGAAGTGCATTTTCCAGACTGGAGGAGTGAAAATTACTCAGACTGAGTTAAAATCGCTCGTTCGTTTAAGTTATTTTTTACTGAAAACTTTGTGCCAGCATGGTTAGGCCTCTAATCTGTTGTTGGTTGAAAATTTTTAGAGTATTTTGCTTTTTTTTAATTCAAAAGAATTTCAAAAAATAAAAAGTATGTATTGATAGACTGACGGTGTCCGCCTGTCTGTTTGTACTCTTTTACTATTTTTGTACTCTTTTACAAAATCGGTTTTATTCATCGGATTTTAAAAATTCTCTTTTTATTAGAAAGGTATGACCTCAAATGAATAATTTCATTCTTTTTGATCGTCTATTTGAACGTCTGGACGGACATCTATTTGCGAATTACCCATTGAATTAGCATTGAAATGTTATTATAAGTCATTTCACACGCTGTTGCCACATCAACAATGGCATGAGAAACTTAATTAAAAAATAATAATACAGTATTGACCCTCCTTTCCAAAATAGGTTCTATCATTGTGGTGTTAATTTTTTTTCTAAATATCTTATTCATAAATTTTGTGTATAAGCGCTTCTGTTGAGAGTTACTGTTATAAATTTACTTGTTTGCCAATAAAATTTCAGTAAATATTTATTCCACAGAAAACTTTGAGTATTTGCATTTGAAACTAGCATATAGGTAGTATATTATGTCTTGGTTCCAATTAATCTGATGAATGTAGGTGTTTAAAAATACATACGTAGATTGGCAACTTAATATGCTGCAATTTCGTATATGTAGTAATTCATTTTAAAGGAAAAACGCATTAAAGAAAAAGGGCTTGCACCAAATGCTTCGCATTGTTTCTTTACACCAAACAAACATTTAAACTAAATTGTTAAAAGCCTTTTAAAACTGCATACTCTATTCCCAAACATTTTATTTCCTAAACTGAACGTTCATTGAAAGTGACAAACTAACGGGAAAAACATTACAGTTACAAAATTCTTTAGATGATTAAAGGTGATACCAGGGTAACCCTGCGATTAGACACAGCCAAGCATGGTAATAGCTAAGAGCCGAGTCTAGGATAATGCGCGCTGACATAGTGATAAATTGTTTTTCGATGCCTTTGGCACGTAATCTTTAAATGATGGAGATCGGTTAGGTGCCCTAACTCCCGCCAAAGTATTGCTGGAAAAGGATGGCATTTATTCTTCTTCCCGTCGCTCTATATTGGCTATTTAATTATTCAAGATACTTTAATAGAGATTTGACGATAAAGGGCTTAGAGAGTGCCTATAATAATTTTATTTGTCATACATTGTGTATTTTTTCTTTATTGATTTAGTTTAAATATGCTAATTAAAAAACAATACTTTGGCAAACTTTAAATGTCGTTGCTTTTTTAATATTGTCTTAACTAGTTTTGTTGAATTTATTATCGTGTTAACTTTTTGTGTAACAAAATATGTATCAACCTTATAATATAATTGTTAAAAATTACACGTTATCTTTAAATGATGGAGATCGGTTAGGTGCCCCAACTCCCGCCAAAGTATTGCCGGAAAAGGATGGCATTTATTCTTCTTCCCGTCGTTCTATATTGGCTATTTAATTATTCAAGACACTTTAATAGAGATTTGACGATAAAGGGCTTATAGAGTGCCTTTAATAATTTTATTTGAAAAGGGTTTTAACAAATGACTATACCATTACAAAATTAAACTTCCCAACAAAAAATATTGGCCAAAGGAAAAGAACAAACGCATGCTTATTTGGAAAGCATGGAATGTATTTCATAGAAATATGAAAATTAGTACAATAAAAGATTTTCGAAAGTATTTGACTTTACAAAACACATGTACTAATGAATTTTATTGAATGCTCATAATAGATCAATATAACCACGTACTAGGCCCATTCGATGATTTGCTATACCAAGAGAGTAAAATTTCAAACTAACAAAATGATAAAAATAATGGCTCATTTTAATGTAAAAAAAGTTGAATTTTTCAGATTTGCTAATGATTTAAATCAAAAAAATTAATTAATACTCTGAAATTTACTATTTTATCACACTTTTTGTTTCACGATTTCTAATATGATTTGAACAGTCACCATTTTTTCTTTACTACGATGATAAATATATTAAAATGATTAAAACTGGAGTTAAAAAATAATATTATGGAATGTTTCAAAGATAAAACACATGGTTCATAATTAAAAAAAGTTTTTTTTTTAAATATGTTTACCAATGGGAAAAGAAAAACATTTTTTGATTGTCACACACGTCACATTCACTTTAAAAAGTTTATATAAAATATTAATGCGTGTAAGTATCAACTAAAAAACTTAGTTTATAAATTAGTGTGCATCAAGATGACTGAATCTATCAGGACTTTTAATTTTGTTACATATTTTACACTTTAAAATTAAATTTTAAAATGCCACACACGTCACATTGTGACGTGTGTGACAATTGTGATGTGTGTGACTTTTAATTTAAAAAGCTTACAAAAATAGTTCGGGGATGTAAAAAAACGGGTTTTTCATGAAAAACCCAACCCACATGGGTTTTTGGATATTTTTTCATTGTTTTAGGTTTTTTTTAAGAGGGCTTTAAGTTTTTTTCGGTGTTTTAGGGTGTTTTTTTCAGTATTTTGGATGCTTTCAGGGTGTTGTGGTTTATTTAGGGAAGTTTGAATTATTTATTACAATTTAAAACTAACAGAACGTATAGCGAATGTTAAAGATATAATCAAGAATGTTGTAATTTAAATTAGAATGATTAAAAACTAATAAAAGTGTGTTAAATTGTTATATAAATGTACATTTAAATTTTAAAATGCATTGTTTTGGACTAACTCTAACTTTAGGACTAACATTTAAAGGTACAGAAAAGTAGAAGTAAATTATTATTAATAATAAAATATGAATGAAAATTATATAAAATTTTTTTTTCTTTGTTTGTATAAAAAGTTTTAACTTCATAAATTTCCAGTAAAGGCAATAAGTTCAATTGCCCACTTGGGTTTTTTTTAATTTTTTAAAAAGTTTATTCGGGTTGGGTAAAATCATAACAAACCTGAATTGAAGTCTCCTGTATGATTACATCTGAAAAGTACTATAAATGGCCAAGAAACACTGACATTGCCCACTATACATTTGGTAACGTAATTGAAAAACTTGATCCTCCAATTCCAGCAACTTCACGTGGATAATTTTACTTTGAGGAACTATAAATTACAATATTCTTATTTAAAATATGCTGTTAAACCTTATTTTACCTATTTTACTCAATTAATTTGTTAGTTCTTCATATTACCCAAGTTTCATAATAAATAATTTCAACCATTTGGACGTGTCACACACGTCACAATTTGAAGTCACACACGTCACAAGCATTTTTATTTTTTAATTAAATATGCATGACTTTAAGTAATAAAACAGTGATTGATAGGAATTATTTGAAGTATCTATTACACATTTAAATTAAAATAAATATTATAGATCAATATAAATCACAGAAAAAGTCTAATTTGAAGATCAATCTGGAAATTTTCCTTACAAAATGGTCACACACGTCGCATGACTTTAAAGTCGTTTCCTATTTAAAGCAAAAACTAAAACTGAATGCTTTTTGCACTAAAATGTCCTGTCACTTATGCATGACAAAACCATATGAACAAGCTTTCCCCATCAATTATAGGAGAGTGTATTTTTATTGCAAAACATTGTGAAGTGACTCCAAATGTCACACACGTCACTATGGAATGGGAAACTAGGTCTAAACAAGATTTAAAGTGCAAAGTTAATCTTATAAAATAAAAGTTTGCAAAATTATTAGTCTTATTATGCGTTTAAAAAAGCTGACAATAGTTTTTGCACGCGAAAAGTTGACAGCGTTTAAATATAGTTTTACGAAATAAACTACATGGAAATTCTGAAGTTATTACACGTATTAGAAGTTTTTGGAAAAAGCTTTATAACTGGTAAATGTTTGTGAGAAAATATTTTTAAGGGTAATTAAGAAAAAAAATTATTTTCGAACTGACACTTAATGAATTAGATTATGACGATTCGATTATTCGATATGACGATTTGCTAAATTTAACATTGAAGCTGGTGACCATTAAGGTACAACAGCTTAAAAATGAAGTTTCCAAAACTACTTAAAATTGCTGTGAAGCCTGTGCCTTTATTTCAAGAAGTGCAAACAAATGATAATAATACTTTATGTTTGGTTGGTGGAACTGATGCCAGACTTTTTAAAGATTTATCTGAAAAGATTGGCTTTGACTACAGGGTGTATGAATCTGAAGACGGTCAGTGGGGAATAAAAGGAAAGGACGGTAACTGGACAGGTATTCTCGGCATGTTGCACAGAGGAGAAGTAGACATGGCTACTTCGGCCATATCTGAAGAGAGATATAAAGATTTTGCGTTTATTCCATACCGAGCTCACGAATTTTTGTTCGCTATAGATAAAGAACAATTTGAGGGTGGCATTCCAAGTTTTGGACATTGTTTTCAAAAGGAAGTGTGGTTAGCTTTTTTTATAAGCTTTTTGTTAACAGTTGTGTTGATCTGGCTCATTTCAAGAAGAAGTTTCTCTTTTATTTCTTCATTTATGATTACCCTGAAAATACTTCTAAGTCAATTTTCCCAAAATTCTCCCTCTGCCCAAAATTTTACTTCACCAGCCATCAATGTTATTTTGACCACTTGGATAGTGTCATCCATGATCTTAACCTTTTCTTATAGTGAGGTTTTGTTTTCGTTAACAGTTGTACCAGGAAAAGATGACGGGATAAGGACCTTCACAAAACTTGCCGATGCGGTACTTAACAGAGGCTATAAAATGTACATCCCAGAAGGTTCTGTGACAAATGAAGTCATTGCTAAAAATTCCAATTTAACACTGGTGTTAAGAAAATAAAGGAAAATAATTGGTATTTTAAGTTCGTAAATGGACAGTATCCACAGAATCTGGACAAAAAAAGTGCTATAGTTGGTCCAAAAAGTTTGTTACAGTACAATTATGGCATCGAACCATTTACAAGGAAGCAGATCTCAAGGGATAACCTAGCAGTTATCAATGAAGGAATTGTAGTAAGAAAATCATTTTGTTGTACTGAAATTTTTCGAAAATATGTCAATACATTAGTAGAATCAGGGATGCTTAAGTCGTATTTTAGGCATGAGCAAAGAAAAGCGTTCAAGGAAGAAATACATCAAAATGAACTTCCTTCTGAAAAATCACTCACATTGACACACTTTGAAGAAATATTTGCATTATATATTTTAGGAATAGCTTTATCTTTCTTTGTTCTTTTTATAGAAAAATTTTGTGCAAAAAAATTAAACGGAATGGTTGTAAAACTACAACAACGTTGTTTGTCATTATGCTTTTCATGAAAAAAGATATTGTAAACATTCCAGCTATTGTATGTACTTGTTTGTTTTCCGTAGCTTTTAGAAACATTCACACCTAAAGTAACTTCCGTGACGGAATAGGCAGGTCCACTGATTGCTTTTCGGGCAAAACCAAATAGCAACCCCTCGCTATACCGCGCTTCCCGGGAGACAAGCAAAGAAAACGCGACATAACCGAATGCGCGATAAATATCCACGAAATAAAGTTTGTCAGCTACATCTCACCAATATTAGATAAATTTAGCCACCAATATAAGAATCGATTTTAAGGAAAGTACACATTAAAAAAAAGTAATAATAAACAGTGGGAAAATTGGGAGACATGATATAAGGCGCGATATAGCAAGGGGTTACTGTAGTCTTTTACAGTTTTTGCCCTGGTATACAATACGTAAACTCCCGATTATCCGCGGTTGGATTATCCGCTTTGCGGATTATCCGCAGGCCATGATTCTCTCCCCCTCTCCTTCTTTTCCCTGCAAAAATAATAATTTAACAAAGCACAGAAAATTTAAATTTAGTTTTTTTAATACGTGTTGAAAAAATGCACTCCAAGAACAGCGAATTCCTTTGAAGAATGACGAATATATTAAAAAAAAAAAGAATACATTATAAGAACAACGAACAACATTAAAACAAGAACGATATAGGAAACCTGATGGCATATTTCTATTCCTTACATTCAACTGACACTATGACAGTGAGGTCAGACTTGCTGGGCGGGAACGAAATAAATGTAACCAATCATTGGCCGTCTTGGTGCAATGAGCGTTTAGCGTTGTGTAAGAATGATTGTCGTGTAGGGTTAATCATTATTTTGAGATTTTAATTATTCGCACAAAAAATACCAAAATTAGCTGAAAAAATATTGAATGGTGATTATCTGTAAAAATTGAAGTGATGATTATTATAGCTAGATAATTTTAGATGTTCTGAACGCTAAATGACAGATTTTAGATCTCGAATGTTTGCTCGTGCTGCCATCTATATTCAAGTACAGCAACTAAATCCTGCATAATATAGCAGACATTAAAAAAAAACATTTTTGAATTTTACTAAAATAGTTTTTAAAAATATTCCTTTTTCCGAATACATCGGAATTAAATAAGAACTCCCCTCCCATTTTAATAAATGTTTTTATTTAATTTTTTAATCGAATGTGCAATTAATATACAGGTTTCAAGGCTTCTGCCTAATATCATGTACCTAAAAATAGTTAAGCTTCATTTTTACCCTGCTAAAACATGTTCGCAAATAATACACCGGATTCGAAATCTATGCCTATATTCGAAATGTATTTTTATATATTTCACAAAGCCTGTGATAATGTAATTACACCCCCTTAACTGGGGATTCAGTAAATATTTTTTTAACTAGAAATTATTTACTGACAATATATTATTGATATTAATAATATAAAACACTTTGTTTCTCATTCTCCGATTTAATGTGATTTAAAAATTACAGAATACATGTTTCTATGAATTAGCTATATGTGTCTATTAGATATAATAAATGTTCTGTTCTATTGAATGATAGTTAATAGTAGTCATGTTGTTAGAAAAAATCAATACGAACCCTTAAAAATTTGTCAGTCTTCTTTGACAATCTCTAATTTAACCTTTAAGTAAATTTTCGCAGTGCAATCACAATTTTTTATTGCCCTTTATTCTCTTCTGGAGACACTTTCATAAAGACTTTTCATTTCCCCGCCCAGTAGCCTGACGTCACTGTCATAGTGTCGGTTGAATGTAAGGAATAGAAATATGCAACCTGGTGTATGCCAAAATGTGTTCGGCCAGGTGATGCAGATCACGTGTAGATTTTTGCCGAAAAGAGTCATTCGTAAAATAAACTGCTCGCGATTTCAGTAAACTGCTTTGCGTGATTTTGATAGCAAAATGAGTGAGAAGCGAAAAAAAAAAATGCAAGAAAAAAATCTTCAATCACAAATAACAATGAGAAGTTTCAAGGCTAAAAAACAAAAATTGACCAACTTCTTTGTAAAATTGTAAATCTTCATATTTCGTAACTGTTACCATTTTTTCTTACCTTATTTTTTTGAAAGCAAAAGCAATTTTGCGGATTATCCGCGAATTCGCTTATCCGCGGATGCCGCGTCACCCAATTCCGCGGAAAATCGGGAGTTTACTGGTTGGACGGACATTGCATTTATAAAAGATTCTACTTTTTGCTTTATAAACTAATAAAAAGGCGTGTAAAGGCTTGTTTCCACTAGCCTCCTTTTCAGCATGTCCGTCGGTTCATCCCATTTACTATTCCACCCGGAAATCAAAATTTCGGTAATCGAATATTACTGATGTCGAAAGCATAATGAATTTAAGGTAGGTGAATACCCAAAATTCTAAAATTTTTACTATTACTTTAATCTTTCCCAAATTTGGCATAGTGATTTAAAATATAATGAACAATGCTTTTTGGGCATTTTTTTTTATTTAAATATAATTGATTCATTTTAAACGGTGTTTTTCAACTAAAAAAGAGGGGGTTTACGCCAACACTTCTAGCATAAAAAGTTTTACATTAATTTACCTGAATTTTTTACAGATGCTATTTCAATATATATCTGTGCCATGAATCTCTGACATCTGGTGTAAGTATACAAGTTTTTCTTTAAAAAATGTCCAAGTGTAGGTTAATCGAAAAAAATCATTTTTTTGGGGTTAACTTATAACATTTTTCTTAATAACTTTTTTTCTTGTAATTTGTATGTAACTCTAGAGGGTCATTGCATGTATCAGTTCAAAACGAAGAATTTAACACATAATAAATGTTTATAGGATGAAAATTCAATGTGGTAGACTTGTTGGCGTGCCGCCTCGGTGGCTGAATGGTTAGTGTACTAGCCTTTGGAGCTTCTGAGGTCGGGTTCGAATCCCGGTCAGGCATGGATGTTTGTGACAGTCAATAAATGTTGTTATCTGTCTATGTGTTATTCATTTCTTTGTGACTGTAAAATTTCTTTCTGTGTCTGTCCCACTTGACGAAAGCTTATAAGCGGTTCTATGAACAAGCACACAAGCTGGAATATATATGTATCATACCATACCATACCATACCATACTTGTTGGCGTAAACCTCTTTTTTAGTAGAAAAACACTGTTTAAAAAAATAAATTATATTTAAATAAAAACAAAAGCCTGAATAGTATTATTCATTATATTTGAAATAACTATGCCAAATTTGGAAAAGATTAAAGCAATAGTAAAATAATTTCGGGAAATTTTGGGTATTCGCCTACCTTAATTATTGTACATATTTTGAAATTGTTTGAAAAAACTTTATTCCACTTCTCTGAATCAATCCAGCTACCTCAGGGGCCTTTTTTTAAAAATCTCGTTAGATAACTGCTCGTCACGCTTCGAGATGAGGCCATGGCTGCTTGTTGAGTTAAGATGCAACATATTGAATTGTTAAAATTTTGGGCAAGGACAGTATCTGGTATATATGCAAAACTTTAAAAATCTCCTACTGATCTTGCAATGAATACGAGAAGTAGAAATTTAATGTCTCTTGGTTATGTTGAGCTATATTTTGTTACTCTTATGTCTGTTATTATTTTTTTATTATTATGCAAATTTTTGTGTTGAATATCAATAAGATTTTCATGTTAATTTCGAAAACTTTACATTATATTTAAATACCAATAAAAGCGTTAATGAAAATCGTATTTTTTTGGGCTAAAGTAAGAAATATTTAAATATATGGACTTTTTAAATAAGACAAGATAGTTTAATAATCCCTAACTCAATGCTTGTTGATTAAAAAATTTTATTAAGAAAACTCTTTAAATTCCTCAATAAAAAACCGTTAGTGTAACAATGTTCTAAATAAAATGTGTTAAAATATTCAAATAAATATTGAGCGGGTAAAGCGTAATAGGTGTCGACCTATAAACGGCCCGTGCAGCCAAAATGTCCGACGAATAATACTCCGTGTAAGGGAGTGCACGTTAAATAATCTTCAAAGTCCTAACGCTGCGTACGATGTCGCCCTTAACGGTTGCGCTGAGTGCTTATTCAGGTGTCGGCTCGCCACTTAACTGTGGTTCTAAAATACGACGCCCTTCCCCAATAACCCTCGTGTAGCTCTAGTGTGACGATAATTCAAACCTAATCAACTAAAGTAATAGGTGTTCAAAGTTACAACACTGTAAAAAAGATTTGGAATATTTGGATTGAAATAAAATTTGGATTGATATAAAATTTTAATCGTTATGCGAATACTTGTTTCCACTTGCCTTCCTTTCCAGCATGTCCGCCGGTTTATCCCAGTTACTATCCCATTCTGAAAATAAAAAAAATCGGATAATCGAATTTTACGGATTCCGAAAGAATAAATATCATTTAATTACTGCATATATTTTGAAATTGTTAGAAAAAATCTTCATTTAAGATTTTTTTAAAAAAAAGGGAAGTCTTTACGTGGTTACGGAGTTACTGATTGTTGGATGGTAGGATCTGAATGATAACATCAGATTTTAAGGTAAACAAATCTGGCCAGCAATTAAAAAAGTTTCCTACGTTTGAAATCAATGTATTTTTTTATAAAAGGAAATATAAACTTAATTATACATTCTTAATAATTTATCACCTATCGCCAATCAGTTATTTTTTCAAATCAAATGAAATACACTCCAAAGAAACAAACTGAAACAAATATAACGAACTTTTAATGTTTGTTTAACCTACAATTTAATTATCTTAATTGCCCTTTCGAAAGATTTGGCTTTTTTACTGTCCTAATTGCGTTTGAACAAAGTACATTTGATTCAAAACCTTTCTTAAATAATTAAATCGTAAAAGTTAATTATAGTGAATAAGAATCCATTAACTCATGTATTATTGGTCAATCAATCTCCGTTAACAAAAACTTATAGTGTATTTGAATTAAAAAATAAACTTGTTTCAGAAATAAATAGTATATATTGCCTTTCATAAAGTACGAACCTGACCATATGTTTTGAGATAAAAACGTCAGGGAGGTTTTCCCATCATATTTTTTTTTATTTAGAAGCGAAAATCAATCTTAGAATTTTCCTCAGTAAGATTTGTTTATGAAATATTTTTCGAATCACAGAATAAATAATTTGTCACTTAAAAATGTGCACCAAAATTGTTGGGCCTATGGTCTGTTGTTGGTTGACAAATTTTAGCATACCTTCCTTTTTTTTTTAATTGGAAAGAATTAAAAAAATTAAAAGTATGTATTGATATTCTGATGGTGTTCGTCTGTCCGTTTCCTGTCTGTCCGCCTGTCTGTCCGTTCTCAATTACAAAACAGTTTTTTTTTTCATTGGATCTTAAAAATTATTATTTTTTTATTGGAAAGGTAGAACCTAAAATACCTATATTCATTCTTTTCGATCGTCTGTGGCGTCTATCTGAATGTCCGGGCGGACATCTATCTACTGTCTATCTGCGAATTACCCATTGAATTAGCATTGAAATGTAATTTTAAGTCATTTAACACGCTGTTGCCTCATCAAAAATTGTATGAGAAACTTAATTTTTTAATAATATTATTGTATTGACATTTGACGATGTCCATCTGTCCTTCTAGGACCTCCTTTCTAAAATCAGTTTGATCCTTGTAATCTTAATTTTTTCACTAAAAATCTTGTTCTTAAATCTTGTCTATAAGCGATTCTTCGTGAGAGTAACTGTTACAAATCTAATTGTTTTCCAATACAATTTCAGTAAGTATTTGTTCCACAGAAAAAAATGACTATTTGTATCTGAAACAAGTATATAGGCAGTACATTATGTCTTGGTTCAAATTAATCCGATGAATGTATTTGTGTTAAATCCATACGTAGATTGGCAACTAAATATGCTGCAATGCATATTACAATGCAATGCAGCTGTATAATAGTTAATTTTAAAGAAAAAAGCATTAAAGAAAAAGGGCTTGCACCAACTGCTTTGCATTGTTTCTTTACACCAAACAAACATTTAAACTAAACTGTTAAAATCCTTTTAAAACTGCATACTCTATTCCCAAACATTTTATTTCCTAAACTGAACGTTCATTGAAAGTGACAAACTAACGGGAAAAACATTACAGATACAAAATTCTTTAGATGATTAAAGGTGATACCAGGGTAACCCTGCGATTAGACACAGCCAAGCATGGTAATATCCTACAGCCGAGTCAAGGATAATGCGCGCTGACATAGGGATAAATTGTTTTTCGATGCCTTTGGCACGTAATCTTTAAATGATGGAGATCGGTTAGGTGCCCCAACTCCCGCCAAAGTATTGCCGGAAAAGGATGGCATTTATTCTTCTTCCCGTCGTTCTATATTGGCTATTTAATTATTCAAGACACTTTAATAGAGATTTGACAATAAAGGGCTTAGAGAGTGCCTTTAATAATTTTATTTGAAAAGGAGTTTAACAAATGACTATACCATTACAAAGTTAAACTTCCCAACAAAAAATATTGGCCAAAGGAAAAGAACAAACGCATGCTTATTTGGAAAGCATGGAATGTATTTCATAGAAATATGAAAATTAGTACAATAACAGATTTTCGAAAGTATTTGACTTTACAAAACACATGTACTAATAAATTTTATTGAATGCTCAAAATAGATCAATATAACCACGTACTAGGCCCATTCGATGATTTGCTATACCAAGAGAGTAAAATTTCAAGCTAACAAAATGATAAAAATAATGGCTCATTTTAATGTAAAAAAAGTTGAATTTTTCAGATTTGCTAATGATTTAAATCAAAAAAAATTAATTAATACTCTAAAATTTACTATTTTATCACACTTTTTGTTTCACGATTTCTAATATGATTTGAACAGTCACCATTTTTTCTTTACTACGATGATAAATATATTAAAATGATTGAAACTGGAGTTAAAAATATTAATATGGAATGTTTCAAAGATAAAACACATGGTTTATAATTAAAAAAAGTTTTTTTTAAAAATATGTTTACCAGTGGGAAAAGAAAAACATTTTTTGATTGTCGCACACGTCACATTCACTTCAAAAAGTTTATATAAAATATTAATGCGTGTAAGTATCAACTAAAAAACTTAGTTTATAAATTAGTGTGCATCAAGATGACTGAATCTATCAGGACTTTTAATTTTGTTACATATTTTACATTTTAAAATTAAATTTTAAAATGTCACACACGTCACATTGTGACGTGTGTGACAATTGTGATGTGTGTGACTTTTAACTTAAAAAGCTTACAAAAATAGTTCAGGGATGTAAAAAAACGGGTTTTTCATGAAAAACCCAACCCACATGGGTTTTTGGATATTTTTCATTGTTTTAGGTTTTTTTTAAAGGGCTTTAAGTTTTTTTTCAGTGTTTTAGGGTGTTTTTTTCAGTATTTTGGATGCTTTCAGGGTGTTGTGGTTTATTTAGGGAAGTTTGAATTATTTATTACAATTTAAAACTAACAGAACGTATAGCGAATGTTAAAGATATAATCAAGAATGTTGTAATTTAAATTAGAATGATTAAAAACTACTAAAAGTGTGTTAAATTGTTATATAAATGTACATTTAAATTTTAAAATGCATTGTTTTGGACTAAGTCTAACTTTAGGACTAAAAATTAAAGGTACAGAAAAGTAGAAGTAAATTATTATTAATAATAAAATATGAATGAAAATTATATAAAATAATTTTTCTTTGTTTGTATAAAAAGTTTTAACTTCATAAATTTCCAGTAAAGGCAATAAGTTCAATTGCCCACTTGGGTTTTTTCAATTTTTTAAAAAGTTTATTCGGGTTGGGTAAAATCATAACAAACCTGAATTGAAGTCTCCTGTATGATTACATCTGAAAAGTACTATAAATGGCCAAGAGACACTGACATTGCCCACTATACATTTGGTAACGTAATTGAAAAACTTGATCCTCCAATTCCAGCAACTTCACGTGGACAATTTTACTTTGAGGAACTATAAATTACAATATTCTTATTTAAAATATGCTGTTAAACCTTATTTTACCTATTTTACTCAATTAATTTGTTAGTTCTTCATATTACCCAAGTTTCATAATAAATAATTTCAACCATTTGGACGTGTCACACACGTCACCATTTGTAGTCACACACGTCACAAGCATTTTTATTTTTTAATTAAATATGCATGACTTTAAACAATAAAACAGTGATTGATAGGAATTATTTGAAGTATCTATTACACATTTAAATTAAAATAAATATTATAGATCAATATAAATCACAGAAAAAGTCTAATTTGCAGATCAATCTGGAAATTTTCCTTACAAAATGGTCACACACGTCACATGACTTTAAAGTCGTTTCCTATTTAAAGCAAAAACTAAAACTGAATGCTTTTTGCACTAAAATGTCCTGTCACTTATGCATGACAAAACCATATGAACAAGCTTTCCCCATCAATTATAGGAGAGTGTATTTTTATTGCAAAACATTGTGAAGTGACTCCAAATGTCACACACGTCACTATGGAATGGGCCACTAGGTCTAAACAAAATTTAAAGTGCAAAGTTAATCTTATAAAATAAAAGTTTGCAAAATTATTAGTCTTATTATGCGTTCAAAAAAGCTGACAATAGTTTTTGCACGCGAAAAGTTGACAGCGTTTAAATATAGTTTTACGAAATAAACTTCATGGAAATTCTGAAGTAATTACACGTATTAGAAGTTATTGGAAAAAGCTTTATAACTGGTAAATGTTTGTGAGAAAATGTTTTTAAGGGTAATTAAGAAAAAAAATTATTTTCGAACTGACACTTAATGAATTAGATTATGACGATTCGATTATTCGATACGACGATTTGCTAAATTTAACATTGAAGCTGGTGACCATTAAGGTACAACAGCTTAAAAATGAAGTTTCCAAAACTACTTAAAATTGCTGTGAAGCCTGTGCCTTTATTTCAAGAAGTGCAAACAAACGATAATAATTCTTTATGTTTGGTTGGTGGAACTGATGCCAGACTTTTTAAAGATTTATCTGTAAAGATTGGCTTTGACTACAGGGTGTATGAATCTGAAGACGGTCAGTGGGGAAGAAAAGGAAAGGACGGTAACTGGACAGGTATTCTCGGCATGTTGTACAGAGGAGAAGTAGACATGGCTACTTCGGCCATATCTGAAGAGAGATATAAAGATTTTGCATTTATTCCATATCAAGTTCATGAATTTTCGTTTGCTATAGACAAAGAACAATTTGTGGGCGGCCTTTCAAGTTTTGGCCATTGTTTTCAAAAGGAAGTGTGGTTAGCTTTTTTTATAAGCTTTCTGTTAACAGTTGTATTGATCTGGCTCAGTTCAAGAAGAAGTTTCTCTTTTATTTCTTCATTTATGATTACCCTAAAAATACTTCTAAGCCAATTTTCCCAAAATTCTTCCTCTGCCCAAAATTCTACTTCCAAATGCTCTTCACCAGCCATCAAGGTTATTTTAACCACTTGGATAGTGTCATCCATGATCTTAACCTTTTCTTATAGTGAGGTTTTGTTTTCGTTAACAGTTGTACCTGGAAAAGATGACGGGATAAGGACCTTCAAAGAACTTGCCGATGCGGTGCTCAACAGAGGTTATAAAATGTACGTCCCAGAGGGTGCTGTGACAAATGAAATCCTTGCAAAAACTCCCGATTTAGCACTGGTGTTAAGAAAAATGAAGGAAAACAAATGGTATTTTAAGTTCGTTAATGGACAGTATCCCCGAAACCTGGACACAAAAAGTGCTATAGTTGGTCCAAAAAGTGTGTTACAGTACAATTTTGGAATCGAACCATTTACAAGGAAGCATATCTCAAGCGATAACCTAGCAGTTATCAATGAAGGAATTGTAGTAAGAAAATCGTTTTGTTGTACTGAAATTTTACGAAAATATGTCTATGCATTAGTAGAATCAGGGATGCTTAAGTCGTATTTTAGGCAGGAGCAAAGAGAAGCGTTCAAGGAAGAAATACATCAAAATGAACTTAATTCTGAAAAATCACTCCCATTGACACACTTTGAAGAAATTTTTGCATTATATATTTTAGGAATAGCTTTATCTTTCTTTGTTCTTTTGATAGAAAAATGTTTGCAAAAAAAATTTAATGGAATTGTTATAAAATTACAATAATGCTGTTTGTTATTATGCTTTTCATGGAAAAAGATTTTGTAAATGTTTCAGCTATTGTATGTACATGTTTGTTTTCCCTAGCTTTTAGAAACATTCACACCTAAAGTAACTTCCGTAATGGAACAGGCAGGTCCACTGATTCCTCTTTGGGCAAGACCAAATGGCAACAACTCGCTATACCGAGCTTCGAGACAAGCAAAAAAAAGAAAAAAAAAAAAAAAAACGCGACATAACCGAATGCGCGATATACCGAGGGACTCGATCAATATATTTTTGATGTATTTATGCTCAAAACAAAATTGTCAAACTGAAGCACAGTATGTATTTAAAAGAAAAAATTAAATGCTATCATATAATTTAACTCCTCTAAAAAAAAGAAAAATTTCGAAAGGACTCAATATTAACTGTTATAAACATTACACATTATTGCACAGATAATATAATATTTCATTCATTTTCTAGTATGAAATAAGTTAGATACTTAGATTTTTCTCGTTAAAACCTGTTTTCTGACAAATATCCACGAAATAAAGTTTGTTAGCTACATCTCACAAATATTAGATAAATTTAGCCACCAATATTAGAATCGATTTTAAGGAAAGTACACATTAAAAAAAAAGTAATATCAAACAGTGGGAAAATTGGGAGACATGATATAAGGCGCGATATATCCAAATGCGCGATATAGTGAGGGGTTACTGTAGTCTTTTACAGTTTTTGCACTGGTATACAATAGTTGGACGGACATTGCATTTATAAAAGATTCTACTTTTTGCTTTATAAACAAACAAAAACGTCATGTTAAGGCTAGTTTCCACTTGCCTCCTTTTCAGCATGTCCGTCGGTTCATTCCATTTATTATCTCACACGGAAATCAAAATTTTTTTAAATCGAATATTACTGGTGTCGAAAGCAAAAATTATAATTTAATTGCTGTATAGATTTAGAAATTGTTAGAAAAAACTTAACTCCACTAATTTCTCAACTACGGGTATCTCTGAATCAATCCAGCTACCCCATAGGCCTTTATTTTAAAAAAAAATAACCTCGTTAGATAACTGCTCGTCACGCTTCGAAGCCACGGCTGCTTGTTGAGTTAAGATGCAACATATTGAATTGTTAAAATTTTGGACACTGACAGTATCTGGTATAGATGCAAAACTTTAAAAATGTCCAACTGATCTTGCAATGAATACCAGAAGTAGAAATTTAAGGTATCTTGGTTATGTTGAATTATGCGTTGTTACTCTAATGTCTGTTCATATTATTTTTTTTATTATGTAACTTTTTTGTGTTGAATATCAATAAGATTTTAATTATTTCATTTTATTGTGTTGATTTCGAAAACTGTAAATTTTATCTAAATGCATTCAAGAAAATTGTATTTTTCTTGGCTAAAGTAAAGAAAAATATTTAAATACCATTAACGTTTTTGAATTAAAGACTAGGTAGTTTAAAATATCCTAACTCAATGCCTGTTGTTTTCAAAAAAATATGGTAAGAAAACTCTTTAAATACCTCAATTAAAAAACCCTAGTGCAGTGCTATACAAATAAAAGCGTCTATGAAAATAGTATTTTTTTGGGCTAAAGTAAGAAATACTTAAATATATAGACGTTTTTAAATAAGACAAGGTAGTTGAATAGTCCCTAACGTAATGCTTGTTGATTAAAAATTATGTTAAGAAAACTCTTTAAATTCCTCAATAAAAAACCCTTAGTGTCACAATGTTCTAAATAAAATGTGTTTAAATATTCAAATAAATCTTGAGTGGGTAAAACGTAATAAGTGTTTAAAGTTACAGCACTGTAATAAAGGTTTGGAATATTTGGATTGAAATCTATTGATATAATTTTTTTTTATCGTTATACAAATGCTTGTTCCCACTTGCCTTCCTTTCCAGCATGTCGTCGGTTCATCCCATTTACTATTCCATTCAGAAAATCAAAAATTCGGAAAATCGAATTTTACGGATGTCGAAAGCATAACTATAATTTAATTACTGCATATATTTTGAAATTGTTAGAAAAAACTTTTTTTCCATCCATTTGACATCATCAAGTTTCTGATCATAATTAAAAAAAAATAATTGTTGTGACATCTATTGGTATTAATAACATATTTTTTAATAGAAAAAAGTTTGAAGAATCGAATGATGTGCTTTTTGATATCATGAATGGCTATAGACGACAAGAAAAAAATTCTAAAAAGATGATGCCAAATTATCATTGGGACTGAAAGAGTTAAGGTATTTAAACAATCTGGATAACAATTCTAAAAAAGCTTCTTACATTTGAAATCAATGCAGTTTTTTTTATAAAAGAAGTATATACTTAATTATACATTCTTAATAATTCATCTCTCTCTCTCAATTAAGTAACCAGTTATTTTTTCAAGGCAAAAAAAATACACTTCCAACGAAACAAACTGAAATAAATGTAAACGAACTTTTAATGTTTGTTTAACCTTCAATTTAATTATCTTAATTGCCCTTTTGAACGCTTAGTCTTTTTTACTGTCCTAAATTAGTTTGAACAAAGTACATTTGACTAAAACCTTCCTTAAATAATTAAATCGTTAAAGTTGATTATAGTGAATAAGAATCAATTAATTTATGTATTAATGGTCAATCAATCTATGTTAACAAAAACTTCTAGTGTATTTGAATTAAAAAGTAAACTTGTTTCAGAAATAAATATTATATATTGCCTTCCATAAAGTACAAACCTGACCATATGTTTTGAGATAAAAACGTCAGGGAGGTTTTCTCATCATATTTTTTTTTTTATTTAAAAGCGTAAATCAATCTTAGAATCTTTTTCAGTTGCACTTGTTTAACGAAATATTTTCCGAATCACAGAACAAATAATTTTGCACTGAAAAATTGTACCAACATTGTTGGGCTTCTGGTCTGTTGTTGGTTGATAATTTTTAGCATACCTTTCTTTATTAATTCGAAAGAATTAAAAAAATTAAAAAGTATGTATTGATATGCTGACGGTGTCGGTCTGTCCGTACGCCCTTACAAAATCGGTTTTATTCATCGGATCTTAAAAATCATTTTTATTGGAAAGGTATGACCTCATACCTTCATTCGTTTTGATCGTTTATTTGAACGTCAGGACGGACTTCTATCTAATTCTGTCTGTGAATTACCCATTGAACTAGCATTGAAATGTAATTTTAAGTCATTTAACAAGCTGTTGCCATATCAAAAATGACATGAAAAACTTAATTTGTTTTAAATAATATGGTATTGACATGGTGACGATGTCCGTTTGCCCTTCTGTCTGTTCGTCAGAACATACTTTCCAAAATCGGTTCTATCCTTGTGATAATTTTTTTCTTCTAAAATTCTTGGTTCAAATTTATCCGATGAATGTATGTTAAAAAATCCATACTTAGATTGGCAGCTAAATATACCGCAATGCAGATATTAATTCATTTTAAAGAAGAAAGCGTTAAAGAAAAAGGGCTTGCACCAACTGCTTCGCATTGTTTCTTTACACCAAACAACCACTTAGACCAAACGGTTAAAAAGCTTTTAAAACTGCTTACTCTATTCCCAAACATTTTATTTCCTAAACTGAACGCTCATTGAAAGTGACAAACTAAAGGGAAAAACATTACAGATACAAAATTCTTTAGATGATTAAAGGTGATACCAGGGTAACCCTGCGATTAGACACAGCCAAGCATGGTAATAGCCTACAACCGAGTCTAGGATAATGCGCGCTGACATAGTGATAAATTGTTTTTCGATGCCTTTGGCACGTAATCTTTAAATGATGGAGATCGGTTAGGTGCCCCAACTCCCGCCAAAGTATTGCCGGAAAAGGATGGTATTTATTATTCTTCCCGCGTCGCTCTATATTGGCCATTTAATTATTCAAGATACTTTAATAGAGATTTGACGATAAAGGCTTAGAGAGTACCGATAATAATTTTATTTGTCTTACATTGTGCATTTTTTCTTTACTGATTTAGCTTAAATATGTAAATTAAAAATCAATACTTTGGAAAACTTTAAATGTCGTTGCTTTATTAATATTGTCGTAACTAGTTTTTGTTGAATTTATTATCGTGTTAACTTTTGTGTAACAAAATATGTATCAACTTTATAATATGATTGATAAAAATTATATTCAGTCAATTTTGTAATTTCGTTCCGAAATACATTTTAATTTTTTTTTTAAAGTTGCTGCATATTAATGTTTATCATTACAACGAGTGTAATCATGTAGGGAAAGGATAATAAGTAGTTTTGATTACTACACAAGGAATAATAGACGGTGGTCAAGAATATTGTGGTACTATAATTCACTTATTGAGAAGTTTATGACACATTTTGAGTTTTTTGGCTGAAACACGTCTGGCTTATAAAAAATATCCAAAAGATACTTTAAAGCCCTTTAAGTTTCATTCCCTGTTTCTAAAGCTGAACTTGAGGAATAACAACTTCGGTAAAATTAAAATCGTATATTTCTTAAAACTACCTATCCATTATTTCTATACCTTAGCAAAAAAAAAAAAAAACTGCTGATATTCAGTGTTATAACATTAGATACTTGCCTTTTTTATCCGATAAGATTTGCATAAATATGTAAATGCATTATATTCCTAGAAGTGGTGAAAAAATGATTAATTTAATTTTTACTTGTGGCATACAATCAAGCAGTTTGTCTTCTGAATTTTAACTTTCCAAAAAGACAGAACATTGGAACGTAGGATTTTAAAAAACAACAACTCTTTTTGGATTTGTACATTAATATTTGATAACCTAATCTAAAGAAAGGCAAGCACAATGAAAAAGTAACTGAAAACTGCAGTTTGCATTGAAAAAATATTCATTTTTTCCGGAAAGCACAAAGTGAAAACCTCTCTGGGGTAATCATCTTCCTCTTATCGATCTTCTCAATCCTGAAAACCGGCTCTGGATACTAAAATAAAAATGTATATTGCCCATAGAGTTAAAATGGCGATGGAAATGCTGTCGACCTAAAACATATACCAATACCGGATTGCCAGATGTAGCCATTGATCGCCTTGTATAGTACGGTTAAACTAAATAATCGTGGCCGGATATTTTACGCCAAATCTGGGAACCCCGACTTTTTGGTATTATGGCAACCTTTGGCAAAATTAGTAATGGGAAAGTTTCTTATCATGTCACGTTCTCCATACTGCGGTCATTCATTGGTTGTCTCGGAAAGAGTTAGGGTTCGTTGTCATTGGACTTGGCGATATTTTTAAGAAGACGTGAAATCCGGCCACGATTCTTTAGTTTAACCAGTATTCCGTTTAGATGAAAGACATTTGAGTAACAAAATGTCAATGAAAAGGTTTGGTTGAATTGTACTAAAGTTCAAAGAAGAACAATTTGTTGCTTTTTATGGGATACTTAGACTGCACGTTTCATCGAGAAAAAAACAGTCTATACATATCTTCAAATAATTAAATTCGTAGTAAAACTTTAGGGAGATGGAATGGTAGGAATTCTGTCTGGATTTAGATTGAATAGAGAGAACTTCAGAATAATATGCTAATTTTTCCAAAGGTTTTCATTATACCAATTTGTAGGAGTTACCAGATTTGGTGTAAAATTGCCGGCTTCGATTCTTCAGGTTAACCCAAAACTTACACAACTGCGCAGTCATTTTTGTGATTTTCAATCAACATTTATTAAAGAATAAAATGATACGTTTTTCTTGAATTTAAGTTGAGTGAGCGGTTTGTTTGGGCTTACTAGGGTTAGTTGGCGACATTCACTTTATTTTGTGCCAATCGTCTTTATCTTCTCTAAACTCTATGATATAGCCTTCATGGGTTTGCAGTAACATCGTAGAACTCTTCGTAACAGGGAGTCTTGGGAAATATTGTTGACATTCATGGCAGGTTTGAGGGTTTAAACCTCTCTAAACATCGGCCCAAAATTCTTTATCATAAAGGATCGTAAACCATAATTATGTTATTCCTATGTAAAAAACAGAATATTTATTTTCATATATTATTTTGAATGATTTGAATAAGAAAGAATGAATTGATGAATGATTTGAATAAGAAAATATGAATCAAATAATGTGTTCGCCAATATTTTTTCTTTTCTTAGCTTATTTACAAGAACAATCTGCATTACATCTTCTGCAAAATAGATTGTTTTAATTGTTAAATTTAAACAATAATTTTTTTTATTTCCAACTAAATGAATTGTCACATCTTTTCTTATACTTACTGGAGAAATAGATGATATTAAATTACATACAATAATGTGCTTTGCAAAACAGTTTTTTATGCAACAAGTGAGAAAAGTAATACTTTTTAAAAAAGGTGGATTTTAGCCTCGCTCGTGAAAAAATGACACGTGTTTTAAAAAGTTTACTTTCCACAAGCGATGCACAAACTATTTTTTATAATTTGGGGAGTATATATCATTGGTCCAAAAATTATCTTTAATATATAATTATTAATATCCTTAAATAAAAGCAGATCGATAAATCTCTGGATTTTATGAATATTATGAAATAGAAATTTATTTTGAAATGTTGGCATCTTATGAAAAGAGTACAAAAAAGTACTTTTTTCACTGCTTTTGGGAGAAAAAAATACTTTTTTTCACTGTTTCAAAAAGTATACCTTTTCGCACGCGTCTGATATTGAAATTGTATTGTAAAAGTCTGATTTTTTTCGAGCAATTATAAAAATATTTTTTCTTCGTTTGCTGATAGGCAAGAACAGCTGCCAACACAATCTGAGAAGTTGTATTTAGAGTGACCTTATAACTAATCTTAACATTTTATTAAAATAAATAATACATGTAAGATTTTCTTATGAGAAAGAAAGCAATTCGAGCCATATTTATAACCCTTTCTAAACATTTTTTGTAGCCCAATCTTGTACTAATCTTGACTTGAACAAAAAGACCTGAAACAATTTAAGGTCATCCGGTTTGAAGGATGCCAGACCCCAGAAAAAAAATTGTGGGATTTAGAGGAGTAGGCTGGATGCCTTATGCGCCAGACACGAAGAGCTTATGTAAGTAATCTTGCATATCTTCATACTGTACTTGTCTACTAAGTTTTGAACTCTTTCTGAACATAGAGTTAACTTGTCCTAGCTAGTACAAAACAAGTTTTAAAATAGTCGACTGGAACTTTTATGGATTCTAATCATTTGACAAATTGTGCTTTTCTAACCAATGTTTGAAATTTTTTTACCTTATGACAACTTGAATCACAAGGCTGTGCTTTATTGGGTTGTAAGAAAGCAAATGTCCAATAGGGCCAGCTCCCCGACGTAAATAATAAAAATTTGAAATAGTTAAAAATCATATGTCTCAGTGTGTAACAGAAATTCACAAAACTGTTCTAAATTTTGCACAAATTCAACAATCGCCATACACTCTTCATGAAGAGAATTTCATTCCGATCACGTTTAGCGACTACGTTTGATCCCGTCCCGTTCCTCTATGTGTTCCAAAATCGAATTCAAATCGATTTGCAGCTTTTCACAGAGTTTTGGAATTCGGCAACGGAATTTTCTTTTCGAAGTCGTAAAGTCGATGTGTGTTTGGTTCCTTCTCCACATGCAAATGAGACCTGTAACGTTTTTTGTTCGAAATCGTATTTCCTTATGAGCAAAAGTTTTTGTGGTTCTACGATCTTATGAAATGCGTGCGAGTAAAAAGAACCAGTTGGAACTTGGTGTTGAAACTATTTGTTATTGTTGCTTATAGCCATGGATTGAAGATCAGTACAGTTAGTTACTAGTACATATATATTCAGGCTTGGGTGCTTGAACAGAAACGCACTTATAAGCCTTCGTCGAGTACGACAGACACAGAAAGAATTTTTTACTGTCGGGCAGAGAAAGGAAGTACACCCAGGGCGAAGGCGGGAATCGAACCAACACCAGTTGCAGCGCGTCGACTGCTAGCCTAATTGTCCAAACCAGGAGACCAACCGGACCCCCATCAGTATAGTTCCATGACGTTTTTATGCCCAAAAGATAAAAGGAATATTATCACATTTCCATGTCACCCCCAATGCATTGAAGAATGCGTTCGGCTTAGTAGTCCATGTCACCAGTATGACAATAATTTCAGACAGGAAGAAGTTGCTTGCTGCCATACTTTTGAAATGTTTAAAATGTCCATAGCCGTCTGTTCTTCTTCAGGAGCGCAACAGCCCTTTGCATACCTTGGCTGCCTCAACAACACGCCTTCTTAAGCTCCTCCCTGTCCATGGCGTTCCTAAGATTTAGGACTTTGTGGTCATTTTCAGTGTCATTGAGTCCTCGAGTAGGGGGTCTACCTCTGGAGCGAGACCCCTCAGCCGTCTGTTCCCTTCTACATAAACTGAAAACAATTATATCTCCTGGTCTTTGTTCACTAAATTATATAAATGTACTAAAACAATTTCCCCACATCTTCAAATTGTTTAGAGTACTACATCTATCCAATAAAACCAAAAAATATGGGATTTTTATGAGAACGAGTTTTGTACAAAAGATTATATAGTCTTGTACCTCGAGCAATGAATTTACCTTGTTTATGAGTCTATGGTGTCAGGTACAATAATATATTTCTATGAATATTTTATAATAATATTTGACAAAAAAAATTTCTTTAATTGTCTAAAACATTAAGATTCAGTAAGAATACTTTTGTCATTTGCATGGAAATATTTAAAATCTTGAAGTTTAACGTCAAATTTATATGCATCCATATCCATTCGTATCCATACACACTCTTTGTTACTTGACAGTGGTTCTAAGTTACGACCCTATTCGCCAATTGGCTCTAGTGTGAAGATAATACAACATAACATCAAGTAATCCACTCGTTAAAAATGCTACAATTCTGTGAAAGCTATTAAATATAAAATAATGTGGAGCTAGAAAAATTGTGAACACTACTCGATTTCATGTGTTTCCAAGATTTTCAAAGGGTACTCGTTAACTCTTTATCTAAAAACGGCACTTTTAGCCAAAAAATGTCCGACAAATACCGTGTAGAGAAAGTTCACGTAAAATATGTTCCTAAGTCTCGACGCTGCTATGATAATTCAAAGTAATCCTAACCCATCCATACTCTTAAAATATTACCATTCTTTGGAAAAATATTCAATAAAATATTATCTAGTTGGAAGATTTTCAGAAATTCTTGGTTTTCTGTGTTACAGGATTTTAAAAATGTATATTATCTTTCTTTTATGTATGAAAAGGGACTAAAAATGGCATGTTGTCAAAAACACACAACGTCTTGCGTCTAAAAAAGGCAGCGAAACACTACTGACAAGTAAAATTATGTATAACCCAAAAATGCATGTACCGATTTCTTTTCTAAAAAATAGTTGAGTTGAGTTCACCATATTTAAAGGAAATAAATGGAAAATCTGTGAAGCGCTGAAGTTAATTCATTCCTCTGCAAAATTATACGACACAATTGATTTTTTAAGCTCTCAGGGATGATGACATTTTTTTTAAGTGGATGAGGTTAGTAAGGCAAGGAAGTTTTTATTGATAAAATTACTGTTTATCATTACCATCCATATTTTGCAGTTACAGGAACACTGGAAATCAATAAAGAACTGCACAGTGTACTACCAATGTTTATGCATAATAGTCTTACTAACAATGTTTATGCACAATAGTCTTACTAACAATGTTTATACATAATAGTCTTACTAACAATGGTTATGAATAATAGTTTTACTAGCTATGTGCATATTCCAACACAAACTTCTGAAATAAATGTTGGATATTTAAAAAATTAAATGAAATGGTTCCAAAACCAATATTTTTAGTTGAATTACAGTGAGAATACATACAGTTAGTATTACTTGAGTATCTAAATTGTTATTTTGAATATAATTAATACGGAAAATCATCGTAGTTCGTTAATAGTTTATTGCTTATGAGTAAACAAATTATTCTTGATTGATGGAAATCACATTTATGTGTCTTTACTACCTCATTGGGGAGAGTTAGAGAGATACTTTGGCGTTGTTGTTCGCCTCGATTTAACTAAGTTTTATACTGAAACTTGAAACATCAAATAGTTTTGAAACACTACTGATTAAATATTAGCTCTCCGAATTTTTTAAGACTGAAATGTGTCTGAAGTCATTTTAACAACACAGTTTAGAATTGATATCGGGAGCAAATTAAAATCTCTGCACACTATTTTTCTACTTTTCAATATTGCTAAATTTACTTAAAAATTAAGATATTTTTTTTGTCAAATAAAGTTTTGTTCCTGATAAATTTTAGTTTAATTCGTAGCAAGCAACCACTTAAAATAATTCAAAAAATGCTGATCCATATTTTGCTCAAGTTTAATTATATGTAGAATAATAGTGGTGCAAATTTTTAATGCAATGTTAGTTTCTAATTAACAGCTTAAAAAAATTATAACAGATTTGCTCAATTAATCGGTGAGGCCTAACACCCGATAGCGTTAGCGTATGATTTTTCTTCAACATTATAAGGGATTTTTAGACCCACCTATATTTTTTAAGGTTAGAACGTTGTGTATCTTGGTGTTTACGTTTTTTAACCGCAACAGTATTGAATAGTTTCCCACCTGTTAAGGTAAAAAAATACCTTCACTATATTAATTACGGTTAAGTTGACGGGAAGACTGATGCGGTTATTAAACTGTAATTTTCGAAGAAATTTCTAAAAGTGCATACAAATATACATTTTAAATTTGCTAACAAGCTTAGAAGTTTAGGAGTATGCATATTTAACAAGTCAAAGAAACATTTTAAAGAATAATTTTTAAAAATTATTTCATATTTCTCTACCAAGAAAGCCTTTTAGATAAGAAAGTTATACGGCGTCTTTCCAAAAAGGAAGAAATTATTTATTTCTACGGATTTCAAGCGAATTAGCTTTTTAACTCAAATGGTGCAAGGAAAGTGAAATTGTAAATTTGTAAAAGCATGAGTGTTTTTTTTTCTCAAAAACTATCTTTCTTGGGAAATGCTTATTTTAATGAGAATAAACTAGGACTAGGGAAATAAGACAGACTAAAAAGAGGGGTTCCTGGTTTCTTAACAGTAATTTAATATGGCTTATGTCGTATGATAGAAACTTGCACATTGTCTCTTTTTCCACCCTGAAGGAAGTTATATTCTCAAGCAAATGGATTTGTTGTATATAAACGTACAAACTTGTTAATATATTTTGATATCATTCATAAAGTTTGATGGTTTAAAAAAGCTTTTTCAAGCTTCTTAATATACTAAAAAGTATGTATATAATCACTAGTAGACATGTTTGTGTAATTCGTACTTGTAATGCAAATATTTTTTTAAAATTCTGATGCTGAATAAGAAGTATCTGAGCATAAACAAGATGTTTTTAATCAAGAATTAAAAAAAAAATGCAAATATGTTTATGAATTTAAATGTGGAAGTCAGATAAATTTTGAAAATGATATATTTAGTTAAATATTTCTGCTGTTTAATGTAGGAATGTGATATAAGATAAGTTCTTGGAATGTAATTAGATTAAAATACACCCAGTGTAATTCTTGTGCGGTGTTCATTAACCAAACCCCAAATACTGAAGGTTGTGCCGGTTGAAGGCTGTGCAGGTGTGAAGGTTTGCTGGTCATTTGACCATGATTCAAAATTACGGGACTTTGTTAGCGAGTACTATAAATTTTACTTATTCCTTTTAATAAATGGACAATTCGAGCAGAGTGGAGCTTGGTTTGTTTGTAGATTTGAGGACGTTGTTTGTGACGTAGCCGTGACGTCACAGTAGACGTGGCCACTCAAATTAAGGACGAAGTTAGTTCTGGGTGGTTTGTTTGTGGGATTCAAGGCTAAGTTTTGAAGCACCTGTGACGTTGTGTTGGTGTGATCATTCCAGTTGTCATCATGCCATTTTAATATTACGTTTCCAAACTTATTCTAAATATTAAGAAGTTGCTTGATGTTGAAGTTGTTATGAGTTTTCCTTTAACCCTTTAAGACCGGTGGTCAAATGGCGCTGATTTTAAATTATGCGACTAATTTTTTGGAGTTTTATCGAAACAAATGGGTTAAACAGAATCAATGCCAGCAACTCCTTAAAAACAAAGTCATTTGTAAGACAAATAACGATTGGTACAAGTCAGCTGCTTCGGTATCGATATTTTTTTGAAGAGCTTGAACATTCTCTTTTATACCCGCACGATCGTAATAGCTCCGTAGGAAAGGGTTATAAATTATCCCGTTATACTTATAAATATTTTAAACTGCAAGAGTTACATTAGCTAGAGGATTTTTTTAAAATCAAATTTTACTAGTTTAATACATCTAGAAACAAATGCACTACAAAGCTATAGCTCATCAGATTAGATAAAAAAAAGTTTTTTACAAATCCCATTAATTAAAATCTATACATATATTCCAGCACATTGCAACAATGACATTAAAATAAATAAAGTAAAAAAAAACCTCTCAAGTGATTCAAGCCGAGCAATTAGTGGCGGATAAAAGCCCCTTCTCAAATTGTGACACCCAGACACAATCGATAGCTGGACCGTTTCCAAACATATCCGACACTCGGCTTTTCTGAAGCCTCTTTGGCTGAGATACAACAGGCGGCTTAGTAGTCGATCCCAGGGAAGAATTCAGCGGCCTCATTTATGGCCAACTCAACTTTTAAAGGAACTTTTCAACTCCAAAGCAAAGTGCATCAGTGTTAATCCAAAGGAGAAAAAAAAATGATTTCTCTGTCGCATTTCTCCGGCTAGAATATATTTTTTTCAAACGAATAATTTCATGTGATAATATTGTAGCTGACTTACAGTTCCCGACAGCCACCTTTTTTGAAATTGGTTCGAATTTTTTTTAAAATTAATATATAATTTCACAAAAAGTATTCGAAGCAATTAAAAGTGGGATTTTAGAGACCTGTAAGTTATCTACATTTGTTATTTAAAAAAACATTTGTAAAAATATTCGATACAGCCGGAGAAATGTGACAGAGAAAATAGTTTTTTCTTCTTTGGATTAACATTGTGGCACTTGAGTTTGGAGACCCCGGGTTCAGCGCTCTCATTCCCCCTTAAAGGCCTCAGAAACTCCCCGTGACGTCACGCTATCCGTTTGGTTAGGACTGTCGGCTTTTCTGAAGAAAAAATACGAAGCCTATTTTGCATGGCTATACTTTTTATTTTTCTAACATTTTTTTTTTCTCTCTTTCGGTCGACAACCACTGTCTACTCAACTTACAAGGCCAGAAAAGCTCTCCGAAAGTTAGTTTTTTTCGTCCACCCTCTTGTGGGGTTTACCAGGAAACCGTGTGAACGTACTGTCCCCCCTCCCCCAAGTTGGATATGGAAAACAATTAAGATTAACCTCAAACAAGGAAGGTTTAAAAAGCGACACTCACACCGTTTCCTCGATTAGACTCTGGGAGGGGGGTTAAGTACAGCTGTGGAAATAAAAAAGTACCCACTTGAGGTTATTTCATCCGTTAGTCTCCCTATAGAATCGGACCTTTTTGAGATTGTGTACAATTAACATTCTGATTTAATTGCACGATACAAAATTTGCATAAGGGGCCGTCTTCATATTAAAAATATTACGAACTTTGAAATTTCCAATGGCAACACCCAATTTTAATAACTTAGAAATGTTAAGCACTCTTGAAAACCCTTAAATCTAAGTTTTTGTTACATTTGGATGAATATTTGACAAGCTATTTAATCGAATCACTTGTGGACCTTTTGGGGACCATCTCTAAAATGACAAGCAAGTATGCATGCAAGGTCGTCTTTATTTATCAATCACACGTAATCTTATACACAGTCCCCTAAAGGGTAATTAAAAAGTATTTTGTGATTTACTCAGCAAATTATGAATAAAATTTTTTAAAAATTGGGATTTCGCTTAAACTTCCTGCCTTAAATTTATTTCTTTAAAAATAATAAGGGGTTTCTATTCATATTTTTTTAAAAAATTAATATAATAATTATTTAAAAATATAAAAATTGTTTTAAATACCCCAATATTGAATGCATTTTGTTTGGGCTATTATAATTTCATTTCAGTAAAAAATTCGTTTCATTATCTTAATTATTTATAGATTGGGATAGTTTTTTATGAGCAACTCATTTAACATTATGGGACCTAAACTTTGCACGTCTCTAACTCCCCTAATAATGCTTAAAAACTAATAAAATTTGGCATTTTGTATTAACATGGGTCATAGATTTGAAATATGGACTCAAAAAGGGGTGTTACTATTGGAAATTTTAAAGTTAGTAACATTTTTAATATGAAGATGGCCCCTTATGCAAATTTTGTTTCATGCAATTAACTCAGAATGTTAATTGTTCAAAATGTCAAAAAGGTCCGATTCTATAGGATGACTAACGGATGAAATAACCTCAAGTGGGTACTTTTTTATTTCCACAGCTGTACATATATATTCCGGCTTGTGTGCTTGGTCAGACCCGCTTATGAAGCCTTCGTCAATTAAGACAGACACAGAAAGAATTTTTACTGTCACGGAAAAAGGAATATACACATAGGGAGAAGGCAGGGATCCAACCAGCACCCGTTACAGCTCTTAGACTGATTGCGTAATGGTCCAAACCACTCGGCCATACGGACCCATGGGTAACTGAAGAAAGTGCTTTCGAAGCTTGCGTTGCATCGGAAGGAGCAATAGTGAACTTATCCTCTTCTACAATAGCCTTAGTCACTCTAACAAGTGATAATCAGCCGCCTCGTTAGTTAATGAGTTCTAAGGAGATCCGTTGCTTTTAATATCGGTTACGATAGTAGGTTTGACATTTGGGCCATTTGAGGCAAAGCGGAAGAGATCTGGTCATTATTAAAGCACTTCATTCCCTTGTGTAATTGTCATTCGGTGCGACTAGATGGAAATCTATTTTTGTATTTGGTATGGGAAATTCTATGAAAATTGGCTTCTGTTTGCATGTCTGAACATGTATCTACAAATATGTTCGTGCAAAAAGAATTTTTGCGAGATAAATGGGAGCTTAATTTATATTTTATCTAAGGATAAGGACATGGGCAAAATTTAACAAATTTTTCTACCTTTCAAATTGCCTTTTTAACGCATAGTTTTTTTGATAATAACTAAATTTGTTTCTTTTTGTAAACGTTTGTGAAATACTTTTTGAGCTCTACTTTTTAATAATAAAATAAAACCTAAATTTTTATAATATTGAATGTTGTGTTATTAAAAAAAACAACGTAAACAATATAAATTAGTATTCAATGTTCCAAAGATTAATAGCCGGTCCACTGGCGCAATGGTAAGTGTACTAGCCTTTGGAGCTGCTGGGCTCGGGTTCGAATCCCGGTAAAGGCATGGATGTTTGTGTTTGTCATTAAATGTTGTTAGTTGTCTATGTGTTTGTGGCGTCCTTCTTTGTGTGTCTCTTGTGAATGTCTCTTCTGGCGAGCTGGGTAATGGGCTATATAGCCTACGCCCTTCCCTTCTAGAGGGCGCAATCACTGTCATTGTCCAAAGATTAATAAAGTAACATGAATGTGGAATAGGATAAATAAATGTAAGTATGCATTTTTGCATATAGAAAATAAAATCCCATGTTAACAAATACAATGAATTTATCTCGAAATAAAAACACCTTTATTTAATCCATGGAAGCAGTTTTATTTTAAAATAGCAACTTTGAAATACAATTGTTTTGTGTAACATAATGAATATTGTCATGAGTTTTCCAACAGATAATAACATCAGCAAAATATGTTATGCTTAATCTGCAGGAAAAAAGCCACTAGTTGCAAATTGACTGTATTTGAGTACAATAGTCAGTTGTATATACATATAGCTGCCACCAAGTTCAGGCTTTTCTATAAATACTAATCTGTACAGCGCAAATTGTTGTAAAAATAGCAACATAAAGTCTACACATAAGCTATAACATTCATGCATAGATATATTGCATTCATTGGTTTGATGGTACGAAAATAAAGTCTTAAAATTTCATAAAATTCACACATTAGAGATCTTTTGAATAATAACACCATTGAAAATGCAACTGGAATGAAAGTACCCAATTCTGAATGATTTCAACGTGCTAAACATGAATATAACCTTTAAAAAATGTTAGTTAGCTCCAGCTTTGGAGTTACGGTTGTTTTTATTATTACATAAAGATTGGATAGGGTACTTTCATATCAGTCGCAGAAAATGTTTGAAATTTTGATGTCCAATGTAATTTGTATTAGGTGAATCATTTTAATTTAGAAATTCGACCAATAGCACAAAGTGTTATGTTTCCGTTATTTTTTTTTTATAAAATCAGGAATTTAACTTTATCATAAACTTTCCGATAAAACGGTTGCATATCATATTGTTTAACTTTGAACTATGGGTATATTGCCAATAATTGCTACATTATTACCACCGAAAAATTGTAGTAAGCATGCACAAAATCTATACACCACATTTATACCACAAATATAAACAACCAATCTGAGCGTGAGCGTTTGTTGCTAAATATGGAGTGTTCAGAATATAAGTGAGCAAAGTCCACTTTTTGTCATTTTGAGTCAGCAGCGCGATTGAATGCTCTATCAGTTAACCCTTTCAGTCCCAGTGATGCCATTTGGCATCATCACTTTCAATATTTTTTTCAAAATGTTTATGTCCCGCTATGACATCCAAACACACATCATTCGATTCTTCACACTTTGTTCTATCAGACAAAATTTTACTTTTATCTCAATAGAAGGCAGAACTACTATTTTTTTTATTTAGAAAATAGTCAACAAGCGTTTCTCCTGATTTTTGATAAGTTCACTTCAGTTCCACATATTTAAAACACAATTTAAACTATCTCGGTTAAAATAATTACTAAATGTTTTTTAATAATATGGTCAGATACCTTAAAATATATAACTCGAAGTGTTTTTAGGTAATATATATTTTTTTATTTTGTTGTTTTCCACAGTTAAAGAATTTTGGCATTGTTTCAAAAACCATATAACAAATTTTAATGGATTTTTTTTTCTTATTAAATTCGTATATTTGACCTAAAATAAGCTTATTTTGTGAATATCAGATGTTTCTGTAGTGTAGTAAATTTTTGGGACTGAAAGGGTTAAAAATTTCAGTGCAATAATAAAAAAAAGTCATAAGTTCCCACATGTGCTATCTAATAATTTTGAAATGATCAGGCTCACTATACGGTAACACTTGGCTCTATTGTTTTTGGATTTGGCGATAAATAATGTTTTGTGGCAACCGCCTGTCTTCGACTGATGATTCGAATTCTTTGACTTCGCATCGATGACGTTTTCCGAACAGCCGGTGTTAAATGAACAAGCACGTCATTCGGCTCTCCCTCGTGTAGCTCTAATGCGACGATAATCCAAACCTATCCTATAATTTTGGCCGACTTTTGGCGCGATTTTGGAAATTTCGCCAAGAGTTACCTTACAGTAAATTGCTACTGTTTTGCAAAGTTAGATAGCACGTGTGGGAACTTAAGTGACGATATGCTAAGTATCAGCAATAGAAGTTGTTAGAATGTAATTTTGTTATAAAACTAATTTTTAAACCTCGGTAGTACAAAGAAATATATCATGGACTTGGTTCACATGTATTCTGTTCCCTCTATATATTTAACAGAAGCACTGCAAATTACCATTTGCATTGAAATATAATAAAGCAGGGATAGTGTTTAGTTTTTAACTATTTTAAATTGCTACTACCACAATATATATTAGCTGCCTCATAACCAGGGCATGGGTGATATTTAGCACCAGCCCAACTCTTTACCGTAGTAGGCACTCATCAGTTTGAAAATTGCTTTTGATTGATTCCACATAAAATAAAAAAAATATTGAAGCAAGGTTTAAAAAAAAAAGAAAAAAAAAAACTGGTGTCCAGCAAATTTGAACACCCCAACTTCAAAATTTGACATTTTAACAATAATTTTTTTTAATTAAAAAAGTTTTTATTTAAAATGATGTCCAGAAAATGGGAATACCCCAAGTTCTAAAATTTGGCCTTTCCACAATAAATATTCGTTATTTAAATTAATTTTTTTTAAAATACAAAATGAAAATTTCTGTTATAGTTAACTCAAACTGGAGTTGTCAAAAACTGACTAGTAAATCTGAATTCGAAATCGTACGGTATAGAAAGTTAATGAAAAATTAAATTGCAATCATTTAGTAAAATATACTTTTCTATTTCGCGGGAGCGAGCACTAAAATCGCCAACAATGTAAAACCGGCAGCCAAAACGGAGTATTTTCAATTGTTATTTTTTGACTGAGTTAACTGTAGTCTTTTAACTGTGTATACTGCATACATGAGAAATTAAAAACTACCGAATAGTTTAATTTGTATGTTTTAAGCCCCTTGATACTATGGCCAATGATTAATTAAGACCCCAGATTTGTATGTTTTAAAACTTCGAATACTTCGAAAAAAATCCACAGTGGAAAATTTAACAAGTAAATTACATTCTAATTTTACACAGGTAAAAAGTATTATTACACAGTAAAGAAACCTCAAACGTTATGCAAGTCAATTTTTTTTCGAAAGTATTAACGCTTTGACAAATTTTATTTTTGTATGTATGCTTAATCATTTACATTGACAGCTTTGTTAAAGTTTTCAAGCTTCGTCTCTAAAGAGAATTCTGGTAAGTATTATCAATTTTAACACTATTTCTAATGTAATAATATATGTTCATTTTTAATTGGTGATAAATTGAGCAAATTAGAAATGGAGGGAATGGGTTCTTTTTAGAAAATTAACGCGTTATAATTTTGCAATTCAATTTTTTCCTGAAAATATGCACAATTTTGTCTCTAAGTTAATGTCTCTAAGTTAATGTATCTAAGTTAATGTCTCCAAGTCTCTAAGTTAATGTCTATAGTTCATTAGCAATCATAAATAAAAAAATTATATAATATAAAAAACATTAGATGTAACAACATTTTAAGGTACACATTATTGTTGCATATGGTTCAAGGGGCCACTAACTAACATACAAGAAAATAATAAAATAACAAAAATGATTGTAATTTGCAAAAATATGGTCAAAATGAATTGATTCTTTTTCTCACACTTAAAAATAATTCGAAAATTTGCCACTGGACAAAATAATATTCTGTGGTTTGATTGATCTAACGTCGTTTCAAAGATAAGTGAGCTGGTATGACCACTCCAAATGTTTCTTTGATTTGGAAAACATCATTCATAAACGCAAGAAACATGCAATTTTTTTTTCAATATATTATCCAGATTCGCATGATCCTTACTGACTGTAATTAAAAATTGTAACGGCTGTATAGTTTATAGTAGTTCATTACACTGTTTTCTGACTTAAATAAACCTAAGATGTATGTTGATTGGTACATATATATTCCGGTTTGTGTGCTAGATCAGAGACTCGCTTATAAACCTTCGCCCAGTAAGACAGACACAGATAGAATTTTTTACTGACACAGAGAAAGAAGGTACACCCAGGGCAAAGGCGAGAATTAAACCCGCATCCTTTACAGCGCGCATACTGTTAGAGTAATGGGCTGCGATTCAAACCACTAGGCCATCCGGGCCCCACCTGAGATGTGTTCACACCTGCTCACTTATCTCTTAAACGGTTAATCCAATCAAATCAAACATATCTTGTCAAAAAAGTGTTATCTAGCTGAAAATTTTCGAATTTTTTGTTGTGCAAAATTTCTAAAGTCATTCTGATTATATTACCTTATTAAGTAATGATTTTATAGAGCATTGCCTGATATTTTATTAAATTTTCAAACTATCGGTTAATTAGTGGTCACTTTGTGTCATAACTTATTTTTAAAGTCAATAGTTGTCTATATTTGAGTTTCACAATGTATGAATAAAAGAACCATATAACGGGCATGTATTAATTATGCAATATTAATGCGTTAATTAGTTTCATGATGATTCTTAGTAAGTATTCCATGACTTGTCCCAATTCTCATCTATACTGGCGCTATGGACATAATAAACTTTTCCATTCTAACTACCATGCGGAATTCACACCCATGCCACGTAAACATTTGTAAGACTCCGAAGACACTTTTAACAATAAAGATTCAACAATGAAAAGATGAAACATATTCAACAATTAGTAGTTTGTATGCTAAGTATTGTACCACTGTTAATGCGTTATCCACTTTTGACAGCAGATGGATGACAGATTCAGTAATTATGCAATCGGTTTAGACGATTATGATTGCTGCATAGTTCCAACAATAGTTTGAATTATCTTTGTAATTATGATTGATGACGTATTTCATCATTATTTGTATAACTTTCAACAACTTTATTCTTGTCAATGTGGATGAAAAATTGGGATTCAAGAGATGCAATTGTTCGTATCAACTCTAATGATATGATATTTTCTATTTCTATATATAAATGAGTTGTGAAATGCATGGTAATATTATATTATGTTGTTGGGTATATTGTCTTGAAGAATATGGTTTTGATTGATGATTATTTTAGTGCATTACGCTAAGAACAGCGCCAAGGGTCTCAGATAATGTAATAATATTTCTCTCTATTTGAACTTCCGTCAACAATCAGAACAATGTGTTCGCAACTATTTACAATTCAATATTTCAACAACTTTTTCATTCAACAATCTTCCATTCCAGTAGACACATTGATGCTTTGTTACTGCAGCAATTACTTTGATTATGACCTCGTATCTTTCAATTGGTTTACTTTGATTTACTTCTATCTTTATAGTTAGGAAAAATATGGAGATGATTGGCGAGAAACAAAGTGAAGCCATCAAAAAGTCGCCAAGCAACTCTAGAAAGCCGCCCAAAAATTGCTCATTGTAAGTTTTTGCTTAAACGCATCATTTTATTCCTTAAAATGTGTTAATTAAAAAAAAATACTATTTACCCAGTTATAGGCTGTATCGCGGTATCTGAATTTATTCAAGATAGTAGTACTGGTAATTTCCTTCACGTGTAAGAAAAATGCTTTATAATTATAGAAATCAGAAATCGCCAAATCAATGGAGTGAGCCTATACAAACTCCATTAGGCGCGTTTACATGAGCCATCGAATCCATGGATTGAAGAGCAAAATCAGCAAATTTTCCTAATTGGGGATTTTCTCCCAGACAGAACCGGAGTTGCAGAGTTCATTGGCGGGTTTCGCAAACCCTCCAATGAAGGATGGTTTGATGTTTCATACCATGGATTCGGACACAGACTACCATTTGGATTAGAAATCCTGATCGACCTCTTTTTCCCCTAATGGGGATAACGCTTTCCATGGATTCGATGGCTCATGTAAACGCGCCTATTGTAGAATACTGCCGTAGGCAGGTAAACTGCAGTAATAGCATCAATGAATTGTACCATTGTACCATTGTTGCTCTGAAATAAAAAAAAATCCAGTATTCTTTCTTAAAGGAAAGGTTAGTTGAGTGCTTGCAACAATGGTCCGAGTCATTATATGGAAGTAACTGCAGTTTGCCTGCCCACGGCAGAATAGCGCTCAATAGTTCGCTGACAGCATTTGTTTGGGCTTACTGGTAGGCGATTGATGGCTTCAAATGGCGTACCGGTTTTTGCATTATTTTTTCCCCGGCGGCATCTCCATCGTCTTCTTAACTCTATGCTACTATCTGAAGCATTGATCTCGATACTGTAGATAGTTTACTTATTTATGATAATCAGAAATAATCGCATCATTGGCGATTATTACCCGATGATAACTCCGTGCATTATTGGCTTGAAGAAGCCGTTGCCAGATTCTTGGTTGAGTGTTTGTTGGCACATGATTAGTGGGAAGCGTTTTGAGATTCTTGATGTCGTGTTATTCCACTCTCAATGTTCTTCAAATCGGTAAACCAACAAATTCTAATGAAGGTTTTGTAGATTAGTTGCATTTCAAAGATTCTACCAGTATAACCAGATAACCGGTCTATGCAGAGATCAATGGATTGAGACCAACATTTTGATTGCTATAGTAAAGGTGCTAGTTGTTTATTGATACTTATTAAAATGTATATATTTTTGGTTTTAAGCTTCAGTTTATCATAACACGGTTTCTATGTCGGTGACGTGTGATGATGTTGTTGACGTCATGATGAAGTGTGGCCCATAAGAGTGCAGTGGGTTGCACATATAGCCCGGCTGAATTTCGTTGGTCGTCACCGTGGGTTTTGTCATATCTCTAGTCTTCAAGGGTTCTATTTGATTTAACCTGTTTAAAAGATACAAAGAGTTACTAATTTTTACGATTCCATTATAGTATTAGGGAAGCATGCATTTTTAAAGTAAATGGTTTTTTCAAGTTCATTATGTTAATAATTTGTTTAAATTACAAACTTCTACATAGTTTTTAGCCGGTTTCCTCAAATAAGTTTTCCAATGACGTCACTTTGGGCACCGTTAATTCTTAACAACGTTAATTCTTTTGGCTTCAATCTGCCAAGATATTTCGTTACCGAGCAGGTATTATGATGTATTTGTATGCGGGCTGTAATAGTGCCTAGCTCAAAATCTTTTCACAATTTTAAAAAGTACAAATTTTTAATGAGTTAAAATCTATTATATAAACTATAATTTACCAGAAATTTTAATTTAGAATAGTTCCGTTATTTTTATATTTTTTCTCGTAAATCCATTGCTAATTTAAAACGTAAATTTGACGATACTTTTATTTTTTAGCTAAAATTGTTTTCCGAATTACAAAAAAGTACGAATATTTAACGGGACAAAACTAATTTACTAGAATTTACCGTATTTAATGCAGACATATCCTAAATTTTAATTATTTTTCTGGCAAGTCCACTGCCAGTTTTACGCGTACATTTGGACAAGATCTTTCCTAGCGCAAAATTTTTCCTGAATTTCTAAAGTTCGAATATTTAACCTTAAAAAACCCTACTAACTTTAGTTCACCATACAAAATACAGAAATTTCCCTCCATTTTACTACTTTTCTAACAACATCATTACCGGTTTAAAACCGTGCATTTGACAAGATTTTCTTTTGCAGCATAAAACCAAAAAACTTCACAAGCGCCACTTACTCTTGCTTGGTAGCCCCAGAAGTGATCCTCTTATTCATGGCCGTGAGCTCTTGGATCTTGAGATGTGCTAATTGGAGATCCTGTCGCGTCTTCCTGAGGGTGTTCTCGCAGAGGGGATTTTTGCACTTGTGGTGGAGGATTATGTCCGCAGCTTCTTGAGCGGCTCCTCGAAAGTTCAGGGATTTCCCCATGCTCTGGGAAAGGAATAAAATGCATTAAAAGAGAATATGGTTAAACTGAAGAACAGTGGCCGGCAATTTTACGCCAAATATGGTAACCCCGAAAAATTGGTATTGTGGCAACCTTTGGCTAAATTAGCAATTGCATTGCCAATTTAGAATTGTTATAATCTATTTAAATCTAAAAATCACATAATTTATTATGAAGTTTTCATTCATTTATCTCTTATTAATTATATGCTTAATGATTTTAAATAACTATTTACTTTTTAAAAAAATAATTCTTCGGCATTTTAACGCTCCGCTTTTCTTTATATAAATCTGGTCGGCCATTTAATGAATTTTTCGGTTGTTTTAAGTTTGCCATTTTGAAATTAGGTAGTATTTTTGGATGAAAGCTGCATTTGCATTTCGAGATGAAACCATCTCGGCAAGTTGCCGGGCTGCCAAGTCCGGCCACGATTCTTTAGTCATTCAAGAATATTTCTTTAACGTAGCGTTATAAGATTGGACTTTCCGTATTGGCGATTGCTAGTAGTATATTGTCATGAGTGTAGATTTTTTTTGTTAAATGTACGAACATTATTTTTTAAATACAAAGTACACTTAACATAAATACAGAATCGTTTAACAATTGGTTTTGAATAGATGACTCTTTTAAAAATTGGATTTAAGTTGATAACTCTTTTTTACTTTTTACCATTAGATTTGAACGGATAACTCTTAACAATTGTATTTGATTTGATAACTCTTAACAATTGAATTTGATTTGATAACTCTTTTAACAATTGAATTTGAATTGATAACTCTTTTAATTATTGAAAAGTTAACAGCACCCAGTTGGTGCACCCAGACCCATGTATTTTATGAGTTTTCAAGCTTAACTCTTGTATACGATTATAGTTGTTTAGAAGTTGACACATGATACGTTTCTTTTAACAAATGATGTCATCTGCAATGTAAGCAAGTGATAAACCGTATTGATTATTATTACAATACTTTTTTTTACAAAGTATACGGTAGCATATGGATTGAACGGATGGGCATAACGATGCTACTGTCATGTCCAAGGGCTATTCGTTGAGCCGATTGTTTGGATTGCATTTCATTGTTCCTTGACCTCATTATTTGCAAGCCTTTCATCGAAAAAAAATGTCCTTATTCCGAAAGTGTGCCGGTCAATAAGTGAACAGATGTTTCTGACCACAAATTCATTTTCTCCATTAATTTCTGTTACCATTACCTAGTAAGTCGGTACGGCGTGGTGGTTTTAGGCTTTATGCAACGATATGATACCTTTGCGTATAATGTCGATGTAGCCGACCCGTCAGCACAAAGATTAAGCCTTTGGAGCTTCTGGGTTCGGGTTCGAATCCCGGTAAGGCATGGATGTTTGTGTTTATCAATAAATGTTGTTATTTGTCTATGTGTTTGTGTCGTTCTTTATTTGTGTGTCTCTTGTGACTGTGTCACTTCAGCCGGGTAACGGGCTAAAAAGCCTAGATGCTCTTCAATTCTAGAGGGCGCATTCCCTGTAAATTGTCATAATGTCGATGTATGGAGCTTGTTTAATAGCCCTCGAGTTGCGCTACTGAGTAAAACAAATCCAGACAAACACCCAGCCCTGTTAAAAATGGGTTATAATTTGGAGAATAACGTTCTCATGTAGTAGAAGTCTATTGGTTCAAAATAACATTGCATTAGCCCAGCGTATGTTATAATACAACTGTGTCATCCAATTACCAGTGGCGAGTGGTGGGTTGTTGCTCTTGTCGTGTGATTTCTGGTCATGGCCTGTAATGTAAGATGCGTGCGGTAGCACCCGTTTGTACAAGGCTTTGAGTATACATGATTGTGGATGTCTGACTTTAACTCTGAGAGGGCAGCACCTCCTCAATTTAGGCACATCCCTGAAGGGAAGGGGAAATTTTCTCCAGACGACCTGTACCCATGGTACTGCTCTATGACCTCCCACAGGACTCACAGATTAAACGATCATTCTCCGCATGTCCTCGGAACACTCATATACATCCATGCCTTATGCAGGTTTCGTACCTGGACCCTCTCGCTTGACAAGCTAGGGTCGAAACCACCATATCGTCTGGCGTCTGGGCGACTTTGCGAGTGGGCGCTTAGGCAATTTAACAGGTAGCACAACAATTTTGGTAAATGTCGCATGAGTATCGGCCAAACTTGAAGAATATTGGCTAAAATCGATCAGTTTCTATCGATTTTAACCAGATTTCTCTGTTCTTTGAGGTTTCGTACCGGAAATTAATAAAAAGTGCAATATTTAATTTTACTGCAATCTTACAGTATTTTGCAAGTGTAAAAGGCAAATATTATGTTTCGAAATATTTTTCAATCAAGAATTTAGGATTGTAATTTTTTCTGAAATAATATTCAACCCAATATTGCACCCCGATTTGCTCAGTGTCGGTAAAACGTTGTCCATTCTGCATTGGACGAATGGTATGAGCCGAGATTGGCCAATACTGCTGTGCTGTCTGGGTTGAAATTGCTGAATTTGAATAACCTGTCTGAATTATTTTTTCATTTAAAAGTATTTGTTTGTGTGAACATTATTCAAGCAATAAAACAAGACATGCTACTACTTATTTTTATGAAATTTCATTAGCGAGAAACAACAGCGAGTGCTCCAAGTAACTCCACCAACCACTTACCAGACTAATTAGCGTAAGGTATCCCCCCTTATCCGTCTTCTCCAGATGCTGCCTGATGTACTTGAAGTAGATGTGCTCGAGCAACAGAACTAAGATGGTGAACAGCACCCCGCATCCCAGCAGCAGGAAAGCACTCATGAACTGGTTCACATCCAGAGGCTTGCTCACGTTGCGCTTCTTGTGCTTCGGCTTGCAGGCGCCTTGAAGCCAGAAACGCTGGAGTCTTTCAAGGTCACCTTGAAAAATAGTACATTAGCATTTTAGCTCGAAAAAAAGAGTAACAGTCTTGATATTAACATATTTTTCAAAAATTATGTATTTAGTATGTTGGTCTCAGTGATCCATTTGGCATCATCATGTTTCTGATCATAATTAAAAAAATAATAGGGCTGATATCTATTGGGATTAATGACAAATATTTTCTAATAGAAAAAAGTTTGAATGTTGTGCTTTGTGGTATCATAAATGGCTATGAACGACCAGAAAAGAATTTCTAAAAAGAATAATGTCTAATTGATATTGGGACTGAAAGAGTAAAAAATATTTTTTGAAGAGCCCATTGATTTAGATATATTATCCAATAAACGAAAAAATTCAAACCAATCTAGTAAAAAACTAAGCTAAAAGCACAAGTAAAAAAAAAACAGCAAAAAATCAGAAGCAAACTAATTAAAATCAATAATAAAGTATTAAAACCATGATTAATCATTAGTTCCTGTTTGCCACCATCAAAATAATTTTTGTTGCTAGTTAGTTAATATCGACATAAAGTTTTAATGAAATAGTTTAGTCCAACTTGTTCATTTCTATTTAGATTACTAACGACATTTGTATTGATATTACTAACTAGAACGATATTTCTCTTTAGATTACTCGAACTAATAAGTAAGCTTACAGAAAATATGCCGCACAAGATATCGGTTTTATTCTGTTTTCAATGAATAAATTTGTTCTTCCGTACCACTAATCTAAACAGATTTATTTCAAATGAGGCGGAAAATAATAGAATTTCTAGAATAATTTATTCTATTCGTGTAAACAATTGCCATGGAACAAAAAATACCACTAAGTAAATACATTGCATAATATATATGTTTTGCAATTTGCTATCTCAGTTCAAATATCAATGTAAAATTTGGGGATGCTGGATTTTAAATATTTTTTGTATACTACTGAGTTTTGATGAATTGTGAATACAGAAATGTTAGAACTAAAGAGAGATTTTTGTTAAATTGTTTTGTGCATTCTGTTTTTGTATTACTAACCCTTTCAGTCTCAGTGATGCCATTCGGCATCACCATGCTTTTGATCATAATTAAAAAAGTAATAATAGGGCTGACATATATTTGGATTATTAAAAAAATTCTAATCGAAAAAGTTTGAAGGATTGTGCTGTTTATAAAGTTTGATATATGTGCTTTTTGATATCATAAATTGCTATAGACGATAAAAAAAACTGAAATGATGATGCCACATTGTCATTGGGAATGTAAGGGTTAAAAGAATAGAAATAAAAACTTTGAAAGTTACAAATGCCAATTCATATATCTGTATTTAAAATATATGAATTAATTTTAAAGCAAAGCATACACAATTTAATCTATGGAATGTAAAATGCTATATTTTACGAAACATTTCTATAAAAAAATATGGAAGTACTTTGAACAATTTCAAACTATTTTTTGCAAGTTTATAAACATGAACTTTTGCAGCAATTTGTTATCTAAGTTAATTTTTATTGCATATTTTTGTTTTGAGGCCCAGTGGCTTAATGGTTTGCTTCGTATTGCCACGCCACAGGTCCGGGGATCGAATCCCGGATTGGGCGAGGTTAACCAGGTTAACCCATCCTTTCATTCCTTGAGTGTGTTATACCAAAACCGACCTTAAGTTTGCAGCAGAGAAATGTACTAGGCTGAGGAATTTGCGTAAACAACGCGGCTGGCGCCGAAGCTTCGCCTGCTCCAATTGGTTGATAATAGACCCTGATATTCGTGCGCCCTGTTACGTCAAAATCGAAGGGGGAAAATAATTAAAATAACACTCTAACTGAAGCTAAACTAATAAAAATAATAAATTTATGTCTTGAAATAACAAATAAAAGGTTTATTGAATGTGAAATACCTTTTTGTATTCGATTCTCGCACTCAAAAATGAGAACTATTTACCCTTTTTCTCGTAGAACATTTGTATACTGCAAACTTAAGGTCGGTTTTGGTATAATAAAATGAGTACCAATAATCTTTGAACTAAACACGAGGGGTTCCGAGTGAGGCTGACCACCCTACCGGGACACATGCCTGCCCTGCTAGCACACCAGAACACTCTTAGTTATTTCGTACTTGGTTTCACTAAAACATGGTTCTTCGTATTGCAGCCGTTGCGTTGTGTGGGGAAATGTCTCACCATATTTTTAGAATTCGATTGAACTATTTGTCAAGTTTTGGTTAACGAAAATTGAAAATGGTTTAACTGAATTACAAAAAGTTTGTGAAATATTACGCTGCCAAGCTTTGCACTTCTACAAATTAAATTTTTTGAGAAACCTAGCTTTAAATTTTAATCAGTATAGTAGCCTAATTTGCGGAGCACAAATGTCACGATTTCTTCAAACGTAGAAATCCTACTAGACATGGGATTAAATACCAGATTCGACACGATCGCCTTGAGTGTGCATTTATTGACACTGATTAAAACCCTCAAAAGTTTTTAAAACAAATCTGTATTCTGGGTATCTATATTTCCAAGTTTCCTAAAACATCATATTGTAACCCAAAAATGTATTAAGGTACAATAACCCCATATTTATTTCTGTCTGTATTGATTATTTAAGTTTTACTTTTAGGTCGTAAAATAGTAATTATCTTTGTATTATTTAAGTGTTGTGTGTTTAAAACCTTCCTGGTGCTTGGTAAAAAATGCAGTCATACTGTAGTATGCATAAAAAAACAAGCATAAAATTATACGAACATGTAAGAATGCTGGAATCTAGTTACCCAATTTACTGCCCCGCGTTCAATAAAAACTAAAAAAAAATGGATGGGCAAAATGTATTATTTAACTATTTTTTTCTAAACAATTTCAGTCATTTTCTTTTAAAAACATCAATACTTTTTCATATATAATGATTCTATTCTAAACTGTCAAAAACTTTCATTAATTTTACTTAGTTTTAGAAAAATTCTAACGTGTTTTTTTGTCGATCATTAGTATGATCTAATAAAAAAAACCTAATAACAAGAATTCAAAAATCGCACAAATTTTTTCAATAATTAAAAATAAACCAGTCTCCATTTAAAGACAAAGTATACTTATTTTATAAATTATTGAAACGCTGGATATAAAAATAATTTTCGATTAACTTAATGCTGACCCATTTAATCCATTTCTTTCAACCATCTCTTTTTTCTTCAAGTACCCCACTTCCTATTTTAAACCGTCATCACTTTTGTTTAGTCTCGGTTTCTGAAAATAATGACCTGGGTTTTTATCGGTCATTAAGTTTTTGAAAAAATGGATGTTTTTCAATAGCGGAAACGGATTCAAGCAATTTATTTCCCCCGACTTGGTCTTTGGATCCTTGTGTCTCTGACCATATCTTTTTGAGATTGAAAAACACGCTATTAATAGCAGATCATTGATTGTGAGAATACAATGATTCATTTTCTAAAAGAGGCTCTTATTTTTGTGTAATTAAGAAAGGACCATAAAGAATTGCGTTTTGATATGGCAAAGATTAAATGCTTGCACTTTTTAAAAAGGAGAGCGTTGCGGACCATTTTTTGCGGTGTTTTTGACAGGGGAGCCGGGAGGAGAAGATTTAACTTTGAACTGTGACGGCTTTACAAAGAGGATGAGGGGCTTTGGAGACCAATAGGTTAGGCACCCGCCTAGCATGCGAAAGGTCGCAGGTTCGGGTCCGGGCATCGCCAAAATAAATGCCGACCTATGAACGGCCCGTGCAGCCAAAAATGTCCGACGAATAATACCCCGTGTAAGGGAGTGCACGTTAAATATCCTTCAAGTCCTAACGCTGCGTACGATGTCGCCCTTAACGGTTGCTTTTTGTGCCTATTCAGGTGTTGGCAGCTCGTCACTTGATTGTTCTTCTAAAATATGACGCCCTTCGCCAATAGCCCTCGTGTAGCTCTAGTGCTACGATAATTCAAACCTAACCTAACAAAGAGGATGACACCATCAAATTTATCAGGCTGAATAGAATGAGATGGGCTGGGCATCTATTGCGAATGGACGCAGATCGGGCTGCTTTAAAAGTTCTTAATGCAGTCCTTTTCGGACATCGACCAAGGGGCAGACCAAAACGACGGTGGATCGACTGCTCGGAGTCGGATTTTGGTCTCGTAAAGATTAGAAACTGGAGTTCACAAGCACAAAACAGAGCAGGATAGGCGTAATAACAAAATTTCTTAAGAAGGCGAGGCCCGCAACGGGCTGTCGGGCCAACTATAAATCGGGCCAACTATGTTGATGATGATGGCAAAGATTAAATGATTCAAGATTGTAGAAACTGAAACGTCACGAAAATAGTGATTAAAAAATAACCGTATTCACAAACGCAAATGAAAAGCTGAAATGTTTTAAAAAAGCATGCAGCTTTTTCATTACTTAAGGAAAATCTTCAGTGAATATAAACGATGAATGAATGAAATCCAGAAAAAAATGCTATTGCATCAAACACAAAAATCAAAAGACATTTCAAAAACAATGTTTCAAAAACAAAAAAAACCAAACTAAAAACAACGAAAACCCAAGAAAATTAAATAACTGTGGTCCAGACAATAGAAAAATAAAGAGTGCTGGTCATGTCATTTACTGAGCCATTTTTATTATAACACGACCAGAACTCCTTATTTTTCTAGTTTTCTTGAATAATAATTTTCTTGGTTTTGGTTGTCCACTTTTTTATTGTTTTTAGTTTTTCTTTTGGCCACATTTTTTTGAATATATTTTGTTTCCATATAATCGACGTGTCAGAGCATTTTCTGTTTTTAATTCATTTATCATTGTTATGCACTGATGATGAAACTTTGTTTCAGTTCTGAAACGATTGCATTTATAAGGTCTTTTAATTATTCATTTGTATTCGTGTGTGAGTACGCTGCATTTTCAAACACTAATCAATAACACAAAGCTTTAGTACCTTTTTTCAACGCAAAGAGTGTTTGATTGTTTGAATTAGGCGATTGTGGTGAAAACAGCGAAATAGTAAAAAAGTTTTAAATTAGGGAAATTTGGCCTTTTTGTTGTTGGTGGAGCTCCTTAAAAACATTCAACCAAACCAATTTTTCAATTAATTTCATTGTTTGTTTTGTTTTCCTACATTTATGTAGTGGAAAGATATTTAGGCTTTTGTATAAATGTTTCTAACCTATTTTAAGAATATCAGCTTACTCCAAAACTGCTATAACATTACACCCCCCCCCCCCCCCCCGAGATCATTGGTTTGGTTTGGTTTGAATTATCGTCGCACTAGAGCTACACGAGGGCTATTGGCGACGGGCGTCGTATTTTAGAACCACAGTCAGGTGACGAGCCACACCTGAATAGGCACCCAACGCAACTGTTAAGGGCGACATCGTACGCAGCGTTAGGACTTTGAAGGATATTTAACGTGCACTCCCTTACACGGGGTATTATTCGTCGGACATTTTTGGCTGCACGGGCCGTTTATAGGTCGGCAGCTGTTTTGGCGATGCCCGGACCCGAACCTGGGACCTTCCGCATGCTAAGCGAGTGCTAAACCGACTGGGCTCCCCAGCCCCCCCCCCCCCCCCGAAATCATTAAACTATTACTCATTTTTTAATGACCACAAGTCTTTTTTTAGCTCGAATTCATGGGGAAAGATTATTAAAGTGTGTAAAGAAGTGTGTTTAAACTCATTCAAAACTGCTCAAACGTGCACTATATTCTCTTTAAACAAAAGCTTTAAGTTCCCTCTAGTTTCATAAATGACTGTGTCATAAAACATCAACCATTTTTTTTGTGTGTGTTAATTTTTGTTATTTTCCCTACATTTATATAGCCTGATCAGATTTGTGTATGTGATTAACTTTTCGACCATGAAATCATCATTCAATTTTAATAAATCATATTTTATTATTTTTTCTTTTTGGAAAAACGATAAAAAATAAAATGGAGATATTTGTACAATTATTACAGCCGCCTCGGTGGCTGAATGGTTAGTGTACTAGCCTTTGGAGCTGCTGAGGTCGGGTTCGAATCCCGGTCAGGCATGGATGTTTGTGACAGTCAATAAATGTTGTTATTTGTCTATGTGTTATTGATTTCTTTGTGACTGTAAAAATTCTTTCTGTGTCTGTCCCACTTGACGAAAGCTTATAAGCGGTTCTATGAACAAGCACACAAGCTGGAATGTATATGTATCATACCATACCATACCATACAATTATTATACCAGGATAGTTGAATTACAAACTAAATTGTACCTCAACCTCGATAAGTGTTTGAAAAATCTTTCGTATGTGAATAAATGCATATAATTTTATATTTAGTATCTTATTAGTATTCAAGATTAAAAATATTTATTAAATTTATTACTTTACACACTTTTAATCTATAATAATAAAAGAAAGAGTCTGTCTGTCTGTCTGTCTGTGTGTATGTCTGTGGATCGCAAAAGACCTACTTAGAGAGCTCTAAAAAATTCGAAGTTTTTAATATAGATTCCTTTTAATACCTACGTGTGCACCTGAGGCTTAGTTTTTTCATATTTGACTGTGATTTTTAATTATTATAATTATTTTCAAAAAAACGTCATCCACGTGGGATTCCGGGACCATAACAGGGCTTGAAAATACATGGACTGGGCCGAAACGGGGGCTTGACGCCATCCTCTATTAGTTTGATTGATTGAGTTTGGTTGAGATATGCGCTCGCCCAAAGGCTGCTTCATCCTCTATTAGTGTTTGCTTTTTTAAGTGCTCATGCACCAACACAGATTTTATTTTGTTTTGATTTTGAGTGAATTTTCACAAGTAAGCATGCCTCTAAAATGGAAGCAATGCGAAGTTAACGGGTTTCCAGTAAGGCTGGACCATACTGCTAGGTTAATATATGTTTATGAAACTTTTAGTCATTCCGTAACGGTCATTCCTTTACGTCAAATGACAGTTAATAACTTAAACCATGTTGAAGGTAGATTGCTCTAAATTATAATTTACATAGCTTATATATCTTATTGCAGATATGCATTATTTAAAAAACTCAATGTATTGTTACCGTCAGTGCGGGTAACTTTGGCCAAAATCATAGTTTTTTTTCACAAAAGAAGAAAAATTTAACTTCAAAAACGATTTAAACGCTTAAAAATCCTTATGCATTCTAAGTATTGTACATTTAGGAATAATTTTCAGGCATTTTTGTTACATTTTATAAATTAATAAAAAATTGGTATTAATTTTAAAAAATAAGACACTGTTAGGAGCCGGGAAGAAACATACTTTTTAACATCCTTAAAAGCTGTGTTAACGATTTAAATAGCAATATTAAAACTTTGAACCCCAAAATAACAAAGTTATAAGACATATAGTTATTTAAAATGGAATATAACTTAACATTTACATTGCAGTGCATCGTGGAATGGCATTGCACGTTGAATACTAGTATTGTTTGTCGCTTAAAAGAAAGAAAAATAAACTTCTATTTTAATAAGGAAAAAAGAACTTTTTGAAGCAAGATTTAATAACAAATATGTTTGTAAAAAGCAAACGATTTTATTATAAAAGGTGAAAAATAATATATTTATAATTAGGAATTTGAAAATGTTTACCTTTCGACATTTGCGATTTTGAGTGGAATACGTATCTTGCATTCTATCTTTATCTTTTTAATGTTTAAAATCATAAGATTTAAAAAAAATATATAAAAAATGAGCAATCATAAGAGTAAGAATTTTTTCAAAAATAGTTAAACTTAATACACTTTTACATACATTTTTAAAAGTGCAAAGTTCCATAAAGAAATGTTTACATCTATGGCCAAAGTTACCCGCATTCATCGGCAAAAGCTTCCCAATTACAAATATTTAAATACAGCATAAAAAGTAGTCAACTTAGAATAAAACAAATGGTGTAATATTCTTCCTCATTAATAAAAGAATTGAATAGAGTGTTTTATTTAAATATTATCAATATTTTTTTAAGTGTTCCAGACAAAAGTTGGAAGAGAGAGATTTTTGTCATTTTATGCTCGTAAGAATGAAAACAGCATTTGTAGTATTGCCAGATTTAGAATGAGATTTTTTTTACATGAAATGAAAGGCGATATTTCCACCTTTCCAAAAATGTCAAACAATTTAAGATGAGATCATTTTATGAAGAGAAATTAAGAAACAAATATTTTTCCGACGCGTGGCCAAAGTTACCCTCCGTGGCCAAAGATACCCGCTTTGACGGTAATTCACAGAAATTTCCATTTTTAAGTACCAGGATGCAGTCCTGGTTGCAAAAATGTCATTCCGCAACACAAAAAGAAGTTAGTTAAAAATAAAATAATAAAATACTTTTTTTTAAAAAAAATTCAACTTATTTTTAGACTCTTTTAATCATCAACAGTAATATATAAACTGAAAAAAAAAAGAGAACAATTTGACTTTGAAAATAGCTTTGTGGTAATAGTTTTACTTCATTTCTACAGTTCAAATGTCATACCGTCACGAAAGGAATTGTCCTACTGGGAAATGCCTGGTCACCTGAAATACAATGCCTGGTTGCGAATGTACTGGTCACCCGACATATTTACTTCATAGCAATATATAAAGCTGACTCTTTGGGTTATTTTTACGCGTGATTCATTACCAGATACGTCGCATTAAATGCAATAGATTGCGTTCCCGACTACCATTCTTTTCCTGTATCTGACAAGATATCAAATACACACAATCCGATATGGCCCACTACATGGAAAATATACAGATTGATTACTGGTGGAACTTTTTTGTTGTTGGTAAAAAAATGCTAGGATAGCTTTCGAGGTACTCGAGTTGCTTAACTATTTTAATAAATAATTAGGAAATCGAGATGTGGAAATGGAGATGAATTGTTTCTCTAGCTATTTGATTTGTTTAACTATTTTCTTCCGTTTGGTTAAGAAATCGAACTTTGAAAATGAAGATTAATTTAAAAAAAATTGTATTTGAAGGTTATTGATGCTTGAACTAGAAGTGATAAATAATTGTTCGGATTGAATAATGTTCTGTAATATTGTATTTAATAAACCATTCTATTATTTCTAACTAACTTTAGTATATTTGTTAATTTTTTTCTAAGTTAAAATGAGTGTTTGATAATATAAATTACACTAATGTTTTTTCATGTGTTTAAAAAAGCAATTTTATATCATATTTGATATTACTTAGGATTTTCTTGAGATCTCCCTTTTAAGAAGTTTTTGCCTGGAGATTAAAACTTTTCTATTGCACCCCAAGAATGTAATTTTGTTTACTTTCTTTATTGCTGAATCATGCCACTGATTCAGAAAATAACTAAAAAGCTGGTATTTTGTGTATTAACATTTTCAATAAAGCTAGATAGAGTATACATTGTGACAGGCAACGACCTAATGGAGCTGATCTAAACTTTGCTAGAAATTTTAAAGAAAATAAAAAACAGCAACATACTAAATATTAAAAAAATTATACTAGATGCTGATACACATCCGTTATAGCGTTAATAAAATTACGTATTATGCGATTTAAATCTAACAGGAAAACTTACCTAGGCATCAAACACTCTTAAAAACCATGTTATTTTTATTCTTCGTATTTTTAAAGGAAAGCAAAAGCGAGCGCTGAACCCCAAACACAAATAAGCTATACGGTACCCAACATGAATTAAACCGTTAGGGGAAATGTGATTATATATCTGGAGCTTGGAAAAAAAAAACTCAAAGAGATCTGCTAATGTTCCCATTGAAATTTATCAAACAACAAATATACAACTCGCATATTTTAGCGTGCGTGGTTATACTTCGTTTCCAGAGCATGCTCCATCATCTATTTATTACCCGGAACTGCCAAAACGGTGACGCTCTATTACATTGATCTTCGGCCAATGTCTTCCCACTTCAAAATCTTAAATTTTCTAAATTTTGTTTAAAAGTAGTAAAGCCACTTACCATTTTCCCTGTACTGTATCATGGCTCTGTTGAACATACTGAGGTATTTTGATTTCTTTGGTAGCGCAAAGCCGTATCCTGTCATGGCATACCAGCTCCCGACTGTCAAGAGACGACATTCGTTGTCCTGTCCAGCCAGGTATTCCAAAACTGTGGCGTCGTATATAAAAGCATCTAGTTCCCTGCCAGTAAACAAATAAGTTAACTTTTATTTCTTAAACAAGGAAGGCAGATTTAAGAGATTCAAAACATATATTATATCAATGGTGGAAAATATATATGACGTACAAGTGTGTAGGATTTGATTTAGGCCCCTTCATAAAACAGGGAGACATGGAGGGCTTTGGTTTTACCTTAAATAGCCGGACCAGAGGACATGAAATTGAATAAATCGTGCTTTAGAAGGGATGTAAGAAAGTATTATTTGTACAATAGAGTTGTCAATGAGTGGAATGCTTTACCCGATTATATTGTGCATTCGAAGAGAGTAACAGATTTAAAGAAGAATCTTGATAGTCATTGGAAACTGGTAAAGTATCAGATTATATTTTGGACCAACCTTGCTGGGCCTCTGGCCTGTAAATTTTGCCTGACAATTTTTGTATTTGTATTTGTCATATCATGATTTTGTAATTTTTTTGTAGGGTAAGTTTCATGTCGAATTTAGATTGTAAACAGTCACGAGTTTATTTAGAATTGGATAAGCTTTTCTACAAAAATTTGTGATTTACAACTTTACTATTTCCAAATGCATATGTTTTAAGAAGTTCTCAAATAGAATTTGCTATTTAATAACTGATATACTGCTTGTGGTTTTGATTTATTGATCTTTTAAATTGAAGAATTTTTGATTCTCTTGAAGTGATTCGTTTTAATGCCTTTTATTTCGCTAAGAAAATTAAGCAATTTAAATAATAATGTATAAGTAAATTTAGCTGGCAATCAGACATGTGTAGTCAGAATACTTTTATGCATGTATTACTGAATACTAAGATGTCATATCTACCTAAGGATTTCTATGTGGGTTTGATGCTTCGCTTAAAGATTCAAAGAAAAAGTTGTATAAGAAATTTCTCCCATAGCCAATGTACTTTTTGCCCTAGCAAATCCTGATACTTCGGGTTTAAATGCATGTCACTGATATTTCTTGCAATAACATCTCAAGAAAACTATTTCTACGAATACTTGACAGTATAATTTCAAGGCAAAATAAGTGTTTTTACCCAGTTTTGACTGCAGCGACACCTGTTATGACGGAAGACCTGTTGTACTTCCGCATGTGGTCGAACAAATGAGCCTTGTTTTTCTTCAGGATGGCTTCTGTATTTCCATATGGTATAGTCCCGAAACGGAACGTTGGCACCACGCTATTCGGGTTTTGTAGCTGTGGTAAAGATACATCGGAGATCAGTTACAATGATTTTACTAGTATGATTGTAGAAATGTGGTATTTTCAGTTATATAATTGGGAAGTTAAAACTTTCATTACTAAATTTTTGAGCGTGTATTTCCTGGAAAATAAGAGAACAAGGGTTATTTAATACAGTTCAAGTTCATAAAACAGGGAGACTTGGAGGGCTTAGGTTTTACCTTAAACAGCCGGACCAGAGGACATGGTCCGAAATCGAATAAATCATGCTTTTGAAGGTTGGTAAGAAAACATTATTTTTACAATGGAGTCGTCAATGAGTGGAATGCTTTACCAGAATATGTTGTGTATTCGAAGAGAGTGGAAGATTTGAAGAAGAATATCGATAGCTATTGGAAACTGGTAAGGAATTAGATATATTTTGGACCAACTCTGCTGGGCCTCTGGCTTGTTGTTGGTCGACAATTTTTGTATTTGTATTAGTTTTCATTTTATTGCTGAAGTTTAAAACTTCATAACCTAGATTAATATATGCGATAATTATACCTTTTTTTATATGTATGACACGTTTCTTTGAATCTATGAATGTTTTTACCCGAATTTCTCGATAAACTCATTATAATGTCAGATCGGTTCTAGAAACTCGCGTACTAAACTTGAAGTGCGTAGCTCTTTTACTTTGAGCCTTAGGGTAGTTACAGATAGGCAGTCAGATGGACATGTGCTGTGGAACTCTGTGCTTTTTTAGAACTCTGCGGTCATAACAAACCTGGATTTTTCTTCCTTGACTACTCCTAGCAGGGCATGTGATATTTTGAAAAATGTTTTTGGAACCATACATTAAAGTAATATGATTCTTAATTCAACCCTTGTTTTTTTCGTTTATTAATTTTTCAGGGACATAGAACATTAAGAATAACTTTAAACCTTAAAACTATACGATCAAAATAGAGTAGTAAAATACATTGATATATTAAAGAAAGCCAATCATATATAACAGGACCCATGTCCAGAAACCACTTTTGTTTAGAATAAGCACTTTCCAAAAACCTGCAAAAAACGGAAAACCCCCTTATCGTAATCTTGATTACCATCAAAAACTTTCATTAGGTGAATGAAAGTAAAAAAAAAAAAATATCGAGAAATAATTATGCATGTGAAATGCCTTTGGAAATATACATTAAAGAATTCTGATTCTTAATTTAACCTTTGTTTATTTCATTTATTAATTTTTTAGAGACATATGACATTGAGGATAACTTTGAAACTTAAAACTATACGATCACAGTATAGTAGTAAAATACATTGATGTATTAAAGAAAGCCAATCAAATATAACAGGGCCTATGTTCGAAAACCACTTTATATCAGAATCAGCACCTTACAAAAACTGTAAAAAATGCAAAATAACCACATCGAAATCTGGACTATCATCAAATACTTTCACTGCTTTATATTTTATATAAGTGAATGAAAGTAAATCAAAAATATCGAGAAATATTTATGCACGTGAAATGTACTGTGCATTTAATTATTGAACACATTTTAAGGTTCATATGGATTTTGATCTTTAATTGAAATCTGGGCCAGGAAATTTCCATAGTTATCAACTGGAAGCTGAACCTAATCGGACAACCAATTTTTTAAAAAAGTATTGCTAACTATATTAATTTGATAGCGTGCTGACTAATGGGGATGCACTGAGATCGTAAAATTTTTTTTCAATGATATGCATACCACCGTTATTAAACCTCTGAGGTATACGATCGTATAAACCCTGCACGTGAATGTCCGATTTTCCATTGACACACATGATTTAAAAAAATTGTAAATTATTAATTTAATAAGATATCAAAATTTTAAGTATAAAAGAGTCATTTATTATCCGCTGCGATTGAAATAAAGCTTCATAAAATTGAACAAAAACATTTACTTTAAAATTTAAATTTTAAACTTACGAAGTGAAATCAGATATGCACTTTCTAAAATTTACTTATTCATTAGAGGGTGGTCGAACGCCGGTTATATAAAGGTGGTCTCAAGTATAAAGAAATAATTTAATAAAAAAAGGTTAATTTTCCGCGAAATACGGATTATCTTACACATAGCTTGTCAACGAATAAAAGCAATGGACAAATGAACAACTAAGAACAAGGAAATTCAATAACAGTCCAGACACTAAGAAAATAATTGTTCTATTTTTCTAGTGTCTGGACCACAATAATTTAATTTTCTTGGTTTTGCTTCTCTATTTTTTGTCGTTTTTAGTTTTACTTTTTTGGAACCATTGTTTTTTAAATGCATATATTTTTATTTTTATAGTCGGTGCTCTTGCTTTTTCTCTATTTCATTCATCCATTGATTTTATACACTGAAAGAAGTCACTTTGTTTATTTAAGTCCAAAATGGCTGTATTCAATTTCAAGATCTTTTAACTTTTCTTTGGTGTTCGTGAATATGTGGCCAAAAACTTGTCTTATTAGCTTTATTTACCAAAACTACATAAATAAACTGCTCAAACTAATGAATCACAATCGAACATGTTTGCTACCATATAAAACTATATTTGTACTTACTAAAACATTTTTCAACACTAATTGTTGTTCACAGTACACATAAAGTAGGTAGGAGTAAAATAGTAATTTTCATTAGCCATTACTTTTTAAACCACAAGTTATATTATAAACTAGGACATACTTTAATAAGTCTTTTAAAGATAAATTTTAATCGAAACGAGTTTGATTATTTATTGGGTCATTTATTAGTTTAAAAATATTTCTGAGCTCACATCCTTGAGGCGTAAAGTTCGCTGAAAACCTCCCTTGGCGCTCATCAAAGATTTCCAAACATTTAATTAGTTTCGCCATAAGTTAGGTAGCTAATCTGTGAATATTCATACTTATGGCCTCTAATGGGGAAGATTAAATTAGATTTTTTATTTACAAAGTAGGAATTTCTTAAATATATATGTCTGTTAATTTTTAAATGAGTTTCAATAAGATTTTGAGTGAACTCTGTAAAAGTAGGCTGCTACCATTTTTACGGAGTAACTTACGATCTCTAAGTTAGAGAAGGCATCAAGATTTATAGTATTTGTGGAGTAATCTTATACATTCGCCGGTCCACTGGCGCAATGGTTAGTGTACTAGCCATTGGAGCTGCTGGGCTCGGGTTCGAATCCCGGTAAAGACATGGAAGTTTGTGTTTGTCAATAAATGTTGTTATTTGTCTATGTGTTTGTGGCGTCCTTCTTTGTGTGTCTCTTGTGACTGTCTCTTCTGGCGAGCGGGGTAATGGGCTATATAGCCTACGCCCTTCCCTTCTAGAGGGCGCAATCACCGTCATTTGTAATTTGTCGATCTTACACATTCAATTTGGTGGAACCTTTACTGTAAAAACTGTTTTGCAGAGTAACTTTACACCAAATTTTCACAGTGCGCACAAAAAAACCAATGATAAAAATTATTTTGTTGTTGTTGTTACATAGATGTTGTTACGTGTTGATGCTGTTACGTGGGCATTTGTGAAAACACTAGTGAAATAATAGTTATTCTATTTTTTTTATCATACGAAAAATAACTGTAACCTATTATTTTCATAAAATAGTTTTTATCAATTTAATGCAGTAACTTTAAGCCAAATTACGCCAAAGATTTACATAGTTAATCTTTGATATCCTTACATTTATATTTCTCTTTTTAATTTGCTTATAAAAAAAAGTTTTTGATTTGAATATATGTCTTAAGAGTCCGGCTTGGCGATATGTGCATTACGGTACCTCTTAAACAAACTTTACAATTATTAAACTGTAAAAGTTCATGTAACATAGTAATCTAAACTTTTTTTTTTAAAGAACCATCTTATACAATTTTAATAAAAAAATCAATCTTTCATCAAATAGAGATTGGTATACAACAAATAATATAAATCTTTTGCCTTTCATATTCAAATTAAAAGCTGTTCGGGGTACTTAGACCATGCAAAATTATAGACAATATAGACAAATTGCAAAATCCCTCGCTCGAGCGTTTTCCATGCTGTATAAAAACCGCTCTGGGTCTGCGTCTTAGGTTCTTTTAAGGTTTTTCTTCTTCTTTGTTAAGGTTCTTTTTCACTGAACCTGACAAATTACTGATATTGAAAACCTATTGATAAAAGTCTTGAAATTTACTGAATGAAAATTTAACGTGAATGACATTCAATACATGTTTTTACACTGCAAACAAATATTCCGTCAAATTTGCATTTTTAAACTGGCAACCGAGTTCCCAGAATATAATTGAAAATATATTTCCGTCAGGTGCTACTCAAAGTCGCAGTCTCCAAGTCTCGTGTCATACTGACTCAGTTATCGAATCTCTCGACTGATTGCATCTAAAAAGTAATCTGGTTTTCCCATTGAGAAAGAAGGGAAACTGGAGTGTCAGCGAGCCGAAAACCCACTCACACCCTTTTGAGCGAACAGGGCAGAAAATGACTATTTTTCCTACACTTGGATGCAATGCCTGTATGAGACCCTCTATCATAGAGACTTGGGCTATTAAATGTATTTTAACATTTTTAGTTAGAAAGAAATTAACTTTCTTTAACTTTAACTTCCAACTTCTTTAAGAAATAACCATGTGGATCGCTAAGAACCAGAAGAACCCAATAGCGAACTAGGCAAGTTTCTAGGTTTTCTGTCGCGTTCGTTTCTGCTGCAGTGCCGTGTATTCCTCCGCGTTTCGTTATTGAACCGGCTTGTTTGTTGCCCTGTTCAGTGAATCACACACATCACTCCACTCTTCTTCTAGCTCAATGGGTTTCCATAAATACGTAAAACATGTCAAATTTCAGTTTATGCTTAAATTAACTTCACAATAGAGGTACTCTATTCAAATTTTGGAGACAACGCGCGTTTGTTGGCAGAAATCAAGTTTAAGAAAATGACTCAAGATCGTAAACTAAGTGACATAGTTTTAAACATTCTAAATTAAAAGAAAGTTTCTTCGAAGTGAAGAAATTCTTTTTACAGTGTAGCGTCAAAACAAGCTGTTTGTGAAATACGCGTGTGTTACACTCTTAAAACAAACGAGTGAATTTAACTCAGTCGGAGTTAATTTTCACTATTTTCAGTGTCGAAAATGCACTTATCCTATTGGAGTGGATTTCACTCTTTTGTTGAGTTAAAAATATGACAGTATCACTCCAAACGAGTGATTTTAACTCAGTCTGAGTTAATTTTCACTCCTTTCCAGTGTCGAAAATGAACTTATCCTATATGAGTGGATTTCTCTCTTTTGTTTTAAGAGTGAAAGTCTCTATATCTATATTTCGCAGTTTGTTTTCTACTGCGGTTCAACGTATTAAAATGACGTTATAAAAATATTGAGGTAGATCAACTTCCTTAACCCTTTCCTTACGAAGGATTTTTGCTTCCTCTTAATATTCGTTAGGAATAACATTATCGAATCCTTAGCAGTTCGGCTGTCGCGGGCCGTTTCAGTAACGAAAGGGTTAATTTGTAAAAAAACAGATACTGACCCGTTTGTCATCAATCCCAGTTAAGTCGTAATACTCTTCTCTCGTGATCATGAAAGCCGCCAAGTTGGCAGTGTATATGGCGAGGAACACCACAGCAAACATTGACCACACGCTGGACATGAAACGAGCCGTGTAACCTCTTGGGCAGTCCACGTTGACAGCGGCGCCAAACAGTATTGCCCAAACCAGCCAATATGTGCGGAATAAGGAGAACTTGTGATCTGCAGAAATTAACAAATGTTATGTAAAGGTTGTCCCAAAATGAAATACATATTTTTAAAAGTTAATTAAAAAGAAATGGATAGATATACTAACACAATTCTTGCAGTAAACGAATGAGTCATGTCTGGAATTTGATATGGAACACTTTATTATGTTGATTATGTTTATTACGTTATTATGTTATTACACTTGAAGGACACTTGATCAGAAATTTTCAGTTCTGACCACGTGTCCTTCTTTTTGGTGTATACGCATGCTTAGTTCTTTCATACAGCCAATACACGGTATTGAAGCGGTATCTGTCGGTTAAATTGAACATACTAAAGTGTAATAACATAATGACGTAATAAACATAACTAACATAATTTAGTGTTCCATATCAAATTCCAGATATAACTCATTTGTTTACTGCAAGAATTGTGTTATATCTCTATCTATTTCTTTTTTATTAACTTTTAAAAACAGGTAGTCCTTGTTGGGACACCCTGAATAATTATTAGATTCAATATTTTAAGTCTAAATTAAGCTGAAATATAATTTAAAAAAGAACTATATAAAAGTTCGATGGGTTAAGAAAATATAGATACAAACTATATGAACGATGTAATTGTAAAACTAACATTTTCCCAAGTTTAACTAAGATATAGGGCCCGGCTCGCTCGTTGGCGATTTTGGTAAATTTAACTTACCATAGTTAAAGTCGCCAATGAACAGACCAGACCCTATATCTTATTTGAACTTAGAGGAATGCGACTTTTGAAATAATACTCTTCATTTGTTAGGCAAAGTCGATGATATTATGTTTTTTATAATTACTGGAAAGTTTTTCTTTCTAAAATTTTTATTGCGCTTTAATATTTCACATCTAATTTAGTAATACAAAATTACGTATAACAATATTTAGTAAGTATTTGAACTGTAAAACATATTTTGACTACAACAAAATACAAGAAATTTATAACAAGTTATTTAAGCAAAATAATAACAATTACAAAATATCTAAATTCTAACAAACATCAACAACACCTAGAGTTAAAAAAAATGTAACATTAGGAAGGTCAATGGAAAAATAAAGTAGTTTCAAACAAAATTACTACACTTAACAACAAGATACAAAACGACATTATTAAACGAAACGAAATATAAGTCATCGAAGCAAAATAATTACGACTGCATTTTGGTGTAAAAATTTACTTTTTAGATTGACATACTAATGGATTTTCTGCATTTGATATACCAATTCTTCAGTTATATGTTAGGGATTTTTATTTTGCGATAAATAAAATAACACTTCGAAATCATTGTATTTCTAAAGTAAAATTTTGTAATGTTAGATCAAACACTTTTAAAATTTTACTTATAAACAAATTGCACACAAACTTAAAAAAAAATAAGCGCTACTTACAGATAAAAGTTAACTCTGCAGTTTTAAAAAACGCATTTATCTCGACTCTTTTTCAGTTAAAATATAAAAAAAATCATAAATACAATGACGTCGCATTTGCAAAAAATACCTGCTTTTCGCTTTTTTTCTCTACCGAAGAAGGCAATTAAAAATGTCACGCTGAAGAAGAAAAAAATTAAGTTAAATATAGGTTCATTAATTTCTTAGATTTTTTAGAATGAATAAAAAAAGGTTAGCGCATGACTTTAATTTTTTCTATTGCAATGAATTATTAGCACTTCAGTAGTTACGGAAAGTTAAATAGGAAACTGAAATTTGAACTCTTAAGTCTTCTTATTATGTATGCAACTGAGACAGAGATTTCGTTACTTTCGCATTACATAGCTCGAAAACACATCAAACATGTACTTTTATTAATTACTTATATGTATAATTTGCAGTTGCAAGCATGCACATAATCGATACATTGCTTATAGCTGACGTGATAAATATAATCTATAATGACGCGGTGTAACGGTAATTTTTTTTTACTTCCCATAAAAAAGCTCTCAGTCGAGCACTTGTTAGCAAAGCGACAGATTCAATTGGAAAACTTTAAAAAGACCAAAACGGATTTTAACATGTTCACGTGTCAGCGTGCATCACAGGTAAGTCACTTGTACACACAGGTAAGTCACTTGTTTTCAGAAAAAAAGCCGGTCAAGAAAAAGTTTATTTCACTTTTTCTCAATATTACATATAAAAATATTGAGTATTATAAACACTAACTTTCAATATTTAAAATTAATCGTATTAAGCTCCTTCTCGAACTCGCAAAGTGTTCTTCCCGCCCCAAGAAGCGTAAGGATATAATACAGTACCGCCTTACGAGGAAAAACATAGATATTTACCATGGCGTGAACGTGTTAAACTGGCATCACGAAAGTACTTAAATTTTTCGTAAATGTGATAGGGATTTTTTTCGCAGTGAAGACAAGAAAACCCCATGTACAATAATTAACGACAAATAAAAATAATAAAATAAAACAAATATACACCAAGTGACACTCAACAAGGCAAGCTTCGTTACTTTCAGCACCCAGTACACAAATCACAATTTATCGCATATAAAAAACATGCACACGCACTAACAAAATACGCTAGATAATTAATGAAGCGAATAACGAGGAACCACGACACAACATCAATTACAATACACACACATACGAACCTGGCCCGGTTCCGTCCTCTGTTTTGTCCAAATTAAGGAGGCAATTTGGGAAAAAGAAAAGGTAAATGAAAGGAATTCCTATTGGGTAATTATAATTAAAATCGTTTTTTAAAATGGCGTGCGATTTCTTTCGAACTTCTAGGCGATATAGCTGTTGAAATGCGTATCGAATAATCTCAGCAAGAAAACATTTACGTTTTAGCAAACTTTTAACCTTTTTAGCTAAACTGTACTTTTTATCGAGTAATCTAAGGTCAAGCTATTTTCATCAAACTTACGAATATTTCGATTAATCCAACAGTTGACATTTTAAATCAAGCAACCTTACCAAGAAGAAGCCCTGCTCAAATTAATTTAGTTCCAAAAACTGGTTAAAGTTAGCAGATTTTCTTCTCGACAGAACGTTTTAAAAACGGTTGCTTATTTTGATAAAGTGTACCTATCCAAAATGTAGCTCCGATTTCAAGAAAAATCACCAAAAGCATGTCCTGTCACTTCAGATGCCATTCTCGGTTCCGTGAGTTTCATGAAATTTTTATGTGTATATTTCGAGTAAAATTAATTATATTAGAATATTTTTAAGCTTAAAAATGGTATAAGTACGTTTTCAGAAAATGGTACAAGTACGTTTTTTTGAAATTGATAAAAGTACGTTTTTCAGAAAATGGTGTATAAGTGCATCATTTTAGGTAAGATGCAAATTCCTAATTGCACAAAAGCAGAAGATTTTATTAACTTGAAACTTTTGCATATTCTCGTATCTTTGACTCTTACTGACTATCCAAAAAGAGTTCCAAACTTGAACTGTTAAATTAAACATGCAAAAATTTCATTTTTAAATCCTTCATATTTTTATTATTCCTAAGTGTCATAGCTCCATTAATTTGTACGTTTCAATGAATTGTATTCAGGACAAGGAGATACATTTACAGCCATTTTAAATTGCAACTTTATTTTGAACAATCCTATTGAGGAATGGAAAAAAAAGGTGGGATTACTTTAACTATACTAATATAAAATTTAAAGGAATTCTTGCATATTCAAAATAGGTCTTGGCTTTCGAATTTATATTATTTGTACGTCAATAAATATATAAAAAGATTTGTAAAATTTTTTTGTAAATAATTTGGAAAAATGTATATTTGTGCATTAAAGTAAAATTTTTTGAGTTTTTCATTTCAAAAGTATATCGCTGTTCCAATATAAGCTGCTGCATCCCAATAGATAAAAATTATAATTTGTGTTGTTTAAGTATGCTCTTAATGATCGTATTGGCGCAGTATGGCCTTAGATGCCCTTGCGCCATAAAACCCAAACATCCACCCATCTTAATGATCGTAATAAACTGAAAGTATTAAGAAATGTTATTAAAATAATTTAAACTTTCTCAAATTAATTATACTGTTGTTTGACTGTTATCTGATATTAAATAATGAATGATAAGTAAAATAAAAAAAGTTTTAAGCACAAAATAAAATAAAATATGGAAATTCCATTTTTTAGCATGAAAATAATTGATACACTGCGATCCAAAAGTTTAGATAATGACGTTTTTTAGCTGTAAAATTTAGATTTGTGAAATTAGAATATCAAAACAACCCTATATATATTAAATACGTATTTTGAAATGCTATAATTGAAACATAATTGCTTGATTTGCTATAACAATTTTTAGTTTCATAAAATAAAATTTTGTATGGTCCCAAAAGTTTAGACACAAATGCGAGATTATGCTAATTTAAAGTACAAAATTGCCTAAATTCGCATTTTTATTGTTAAATTATATATTTTTTATGCGATAAATTAAAAAAAAAACGATATCCGGTGAACTAAGCAGATTTTATAACGATATTGGTTCAATTTTACACCAAACAGACAATTAAGCCACATTAAATCTTTATCCAAATCCCATTTGCTTCAAATTTGCAATTTAACATATCTAAATACGAACCGAATGAATACCAATCCATCACCTTAAAGTTTTGAAACGAATTCGTGGATTTAGGGACATGCATTGACCAATTTTCTTGATGAAAAGTGCAATCTTTCTCATATAAAATCACAAAATAGCGACATAACATTCTACTTTGCACTTTAGTACAATGCAGAGATAGTCACCTCTTCAAAAACGACAAAAAAAGTAGGAAATTTTAACGCAAGTTCACTCAACACAATTACGAAAGTTCCTTCTTCATACTAAAATTTGAAGTTTCCTGGGAAAAACCGGTTTCTTTGAACCGGTTACAATTTAACCGGTCTCTTTAGTGCTTAAAGTTAGTGTTTAAACACGTTCGGTTTAACCGAATATTGAAAAATATGCTTTTGAAAACACCGGTTTTGCCCCTCAAAAACTCTAGCATCAAGGTGGTAGTTTGTAATGGTGTAGAGTGAATTTACTTTGGAATAACCGAATAATACTGCACTTTTCATCGAGAAAATCGATCAATGAACGTCTATAAGTCTACGAATTCGTGGCAAATTGTTAAGGTGATGGGTTGGTATTCATTCGGTTCGTATTTAGATATGTTAAATTGTAAATTTGAAGCAAATATGATTTGAATAAAGATTTAAAGTGACTATATTGTCTTTTTGGTGTAAAATTGTACTAATATCGTTATTAAATTTGTTTAGTTCACCGGTTATCGTATTTCTTTAATTTATCATATAAAAAATATATGATTCATCAATAAAAATGCAAAATTAGGTCATTATGTACTTTAAATTAGCATAATCTCATATTTGTGTCTAAACTTTTGGGACCATACAAAATTTTATTTTATGAAAAAAAAATTGTTATGGCAAATCAAGCTATTATATTTCAATTATAGCATTTCAAAATACTTCTTTAATATATATAGGGATGTTTTGAAATTCTACTATCACAATTCCAAATTTTACAGCTAAAAAACGTCATTGTCTAAACTTTTGGATCGCAGTGTAGTACAACCCATGTACGATAAGAAAAGTAATCCCTTTTAAGATACTAATGATATACACAAAACTGATATTTATATACAAAAAATAATGCTATAGTTCCATAGAATCGTAGAATAAAGAACTTTGCCAAATCTATAGCAGGATTTTATGTTTTTTCCTCACAGATTCAAAGCTTATATTTAACTCCCTAAAGGCTTTTAAATTATTCTCATTTCGACAAATGTGTAATTATGCGCACTGAAAAAAACTCGCTTAGATAATATCTGATCTTTGATCAAGATTCTTTCCCTGCTCTTTGAATTGAAGAAATTTTCAACACTTCCAAAGTGAATCACTAATTGTGTAGAGTATTTCCCAATACGTTTTTCCTATTGATATTGCAATTAAACAAGAAGCGTGTATGGAAAACGTCATGTGGACTTAATTTCTTTTTAAGTTTAGGGATTCAATTGATACATAAAATTTGTCACGTTTTTTTTCAGACGCTTAAGTTAACCTTAATGAGAATTCGAGAGATTTGCCAAGAAAGTTTTTCTTTGGCTAGACTTCTTATCTTATAGTGAAAATGTATTTAGTTGTATCGATTCGTTAAATAAATGTGTTTAAGACAAGCTTGAAATTACATTGGAAGTCTATTTTAATGTATCATATTGTCTTTTGTTTTCTGGGAAATATATAATGTTAGTTATATATTTTGAAACTTTGTTTAGGTTATTTTGAATTGTTTTATAATTGTTATTTTTATTACATAACTGTATAGAAGCTCATTATGTGTGCAACCAGGATATGAACCTTAACTTAATTAAATAAATGTATTTATACTTAAGTAACCCTTTATAAACATTTTTTAATATAATTTTTAGAAAATAATATTGTACGAACTTGCTAAAAAAAGTAATGATTCGAAAGGGTGTAACAGTTTTGAAACAGTACTTCCTGAAATTGTGTGCTAAATTTATTTTTTGATACGTTATCGGAAGTGACTGTATCAAATTGTATTATAAATAATTTAAAGACAATGAAAAAACTATAATTTATTCTAAAAAATATAATGTATTTATAATTAAAGTAATAGTATGAAACGGGTATCATTTATCTCTACACAAAAATATTGTTATGCATCTAGCAGAAAAATGCAACTTATATTAGTATTCATGAACATTATAAAAATATCTAATTTATAATTACTGATGATAATCGTGTGTGCATCATTTAAAAAAGGAGCTAAAAATGTCATTATCGTATAAGCTTTTTTTATTTTTATATTGCTACTCTAATTTTTAAGTATTTTTCAGAGCCTTAAACCTAAATAAATTTGTTTTTTATTTTCTAAAAATTATTTTTTGTTATCAAAATTAAATTATGATTTACTAGTATTTTTTTATTATTCCGATTAAATTGCAATGGAACAATTTACTTACCCCTGGGAGGCACCATTTTCATATCATATCCATACGGACTCAACCATTCAAATAGAAAGATGGCCAAAGCAGCCCCTTGAATGCATACTAGTAATATCATCAACCATGATTTAGTGTCGAAAGGTTCTAAAAATGAAAAACAATTACAGATGTATTTATAGATAGAGTTCACATAAGGTTAATTGAAGAGCTTAGTGGAAGAACGTGCTAAATGACAAAAAGGTGATAACGAGAAAATGAGCTTAAAAAATTTTCGTTTGCACTTAAGTCCGCTAAAATCCGTATTTGCAGACGATAAATAACGTGCTTGAATTTAAGTTTATGAAGAATGAAGAGTGCAGGGGAAGAACTGCTTGATTTCTTTGGAGACTTTCCGTAATTGTGTCTGCTTGGCGGACATTGGCGACCGGAAACCCGCTTTTCTTTCGGTTCTTCATTAGCGGTACAAACGTGTGACTCGTATTCACTGATCTCTGGTGTGAATTAGGGTTGCCGCGAAAGAAAAACAAAGCGAGTAACCGGTTTCTTTACACCTGTTTAGGCGATTTGTCCCCAAAGTCATCACTATCATCCCCAAAGAGGCTATTAAAGAAAGCCTTCTACGAAATAAAGTGGTTCTTCCCCTGTACTCTTCAAATGGGAACCTTGTTATATCCTCATAGGATGGAATAATATGTTCATTGGACACAAAAATATAAATTTTTGTCAAAAATGTCAATTAGCACGTTCTTCCACAAAGCTCTTCAATTTTATATAAATTCTCATTTCACATGTAAAAATATATGTTCACGTTAACTTTAATAAGAAATCAAATGGGACAGCAAATATGCAATGTAGTTAACGAAAGTTTTAATGGACATGATACCTTCTTTAGTCTTATTATAATGAAGCCTTCATAGTATTAACTTTTAAGACTAATACTTAAAAGTAAAGAATAAGAATATTCTTATTTATGCAGAGTGAAAAATATCATATATCCTCACATCTTTTATTATATTTTAAAACTAGTCCTACAAAAAATATATCTTAAAAACATGATCCCACCAGGCTTTATTCATATCCCCAAGCACTAATCTTTTAAGAAATTGTTGAAGAATTAATTAGTTCTCTCAAAATCTTAAACTTTTATTTATAAGAAAGTTCATAACTCTTCACTTAACTTAAAAAAAAAAGAAATGTTAGTTTATAATAAATGTACAACATTGTCTAAGCACCTAAATATTTATAAATTTACATTGAATGAAAATTTTTTCAATAAATTAATATTTCCTCTAATAAAAGCTTTAAAAATTGTAATTGAATGTTGCTAAGAACGTATTAATAATAAATGTATTAGAAATAAAAACTGTGTAATTTATGGTAAAAATAGAATTGAAATGAAATAACAGAATTACCAATTATTATATTGTGAAAAGAACCTCTCAAATAACTTCAATTTCGAAAGTAGTTCCGTTACCACGAAGATTGATACTTTTGGATTAACTATTGACATATGGTTCCCATATATATGTCATTAGGTTTTAAAACAGCTTAATGCTAGTAAAATAATTTTAACAGCTTTTATGCTAATAGTATAGTAAATATTTTAATAGTATGTAAGAAATGATGTTAAAATTAACCACTATTCTACATTAATTTGTCTAGAAAAGCTCTTAAAACGACTCTTCTGATTGTTACGAATTGTTGCAACTCTTTGCCCTTTAAGTCCCAGTGATGCATTTGGAATCATCAAATTTTTCTTTTTTTTCCTATTTCATGTGGCCATTTATGATACTCAAAAGCACATCATTCGATTCTTCAAACTTTTTTCTATAAGAAGAATCGAATGATATGCTTTTTGGTACCATAAATGGTTGTAGACAATTTTAACAAATAGTCTTAAGTGATGATGCCAAATGTCATCACTGAGACTGAAAGGGTTAAGATCGGCGGCCAGATGGCGCTGATTTAAAATTATGAGATTAAATGTGGAGTTTTATCGGAAAAAATTCGTTAAACAGCATCAATGCCAGCAACTCCTTAAGAACAAAGTTCTTTTTTATGCAAATAACGAATGGTTCAAGGCAGCTGCTTCGGTATCGGTATTTTTTAAGAGCTTGAACATTCTCTTTTATACCCGCACGACACTCTCAAAAATGAATGCTCAAAAACGACGAAATTTTTCTTAATTTTGACGATTCGTTTACTGGCAAATGCTCCGAGTTTTCGTTTCCTCAAAGTGAGGAAATTTGAATCGTCATTTTTATGAAGATTTGAATGTCGTCTAATCTAAAGAAATATTTCGTCATTTTTGAGCATGTGAGTACAACAATGAGATTCAGTTTCCTCAAAATCAAGATACAGAATCGTCAAATCACGATCGTAAAAGTGAGGATTCGCGTTTACTCAAAAGTCACGTGATAGTTTGACGAAACAATCCTCAAAATTAACGAACTGAGGCTTGAGGATTCATGAATCGGCAAAAATGAAAGTGTTATATCTGAGAGTGGATCGTGATAGCTTGGTCGGAAAGGGTTATAGAAAAAAAGGTTACATAGGTTACGTACCTAAGAATGCTTTTGGAGATATGATTCCAGTTCGTTTCGCAACTACAATTGCAATTCCCGTCTCCAGAAAAGGTACGGTAAAATCCACTACTGTCTGTCTGTCCGAATTTATTTTTATTGATGTCACGACAATGTCCGCTTTGTTCTGGAGGATTTCAGCTATTAGTCCATTCCATGTACCATTCGCCTGAAAAATAAATAAATTCGTTTTATTGATTGAATATATTAAAGATTGTGAGGTCCGTGTAGTTCGTTAATAACTGTCGTAAAATACCGTTTTTGGCTGCATTCAAAATATAATAATATTAGTACTAAATACAAATAAATTGTTTTGAAAAATTAATTATAGTTAAAGAGTGTTATTTTGAAATATATTTAGTAGTTTTCTAGAGTCATTTATATCAAAATTGGAATTTTGTAGTTGGTTTTTGTTGTATTTAATTTTTTTTTTAAATTAAATTATTTAAATTCTAATTTTTTTCAGTATTTTCCCCATAATGTATGAGTAAAAAAGATACCTATATATTTTTTGGGGATGAAAAAAAAATCAAGCATTAGAGGGTTAAACGAACAATTGACTATGTATTACACAAAAAACTTTATATTAAGGAATAAAAACAAACGTTTAGTTAGGGATCAAAATAAAAATATAGATTAACCCCTAATCTGGATAACCTACTAAAGCGATACACAAATTATCGTTAGATAGGATTGTTGTATACATTAATGTTGTATTAATCAACTTTAATTACTTTATTTGCGATGTTTTATTTTAAGGTCACTCAATCCTTTTGTAATAATTTATCTTTTTATCCGGCAATTAACTTAGCATTATTTTTTTGGAAGAAACTTTCAGAGTTTATGTTGAAATTTCTTTTTTTAATTATTAATTTTTAAAAGTATTGTTCTTTGTAGTAAATATCTTCTATATATGGCATTTTTCATAAAAGTCCGGAAAAAAAATGTTATTAATGTAATAAATATAATTAGTCAAAATACGTTACTTTTTTAAATGTACGTGTAAGAATAAAAATTAAATTAATAAATACACTGTTAAAAAAAACCTGAATTTTACGTGCATATTTCTGTGATTATTTTCGGGAATTTACGGAAAGATTGCGTTTCTATAACAAACAGACGGTTTGTCTGAAACATACAGCTTGTTTCCGTTTTCCTTTAACGCTTGACAAGCGAAAACGGAAAAACACCGTATTTCTGCGTTAGTACGGTGCCATTAGACCCGAACCCGGACATCCAAAGTAAAAGTTTCATTCCAGGTCCAAATTGTTCTATACAGCCTAAATATTGTTTGGTAAAAAGTCTCACCATTTTGAGCGTCGGGTTTGGGGGGGAGGGGGGGTTAAAGTTCAAAAATTGGTAGTTTTTTCAGTTTTTCTTGAATATTTCGAAAAATATGCAATTTAGAGAAAAAAGTTCAATTACAAAAATATTCTACATTAAATTACAAACAAAATGATAATTTACATTATTGTTGTAAAGTGAACGGTTCAAGAGTTACAACGGGTTAAAAGTAGCATTTTGGCGAACTGTTTCAGATTTTTAACAAAAATGTGAAATTTTCCATGTGAAATCTTTTGGATTGTGTTTTGTAAAAGAAAATATGTACTTTAGTGACCGATGGTATGCTAGTGATAAGCCCTTGAAGAAAGGGCAACCTCACCACCTTCTCAAGGGCTGCAGTGGGGGGGGGGGGGGTAGAGCAATCAACTTGAACAGTGAATGCATAGGCTGTTTTGCAGTAGCCTTCTAGTAAAACTGGCAGCGAAAGCAATCTAGATCTTCAGTGTCCTTGGCTCCAAACATTGCAAGAAAGCAACGTTTACCAGCGTCAGTCACTGCAGTGGGGTCAGTTTTGGTGACTTTGAAGACAAGAAGTTTTGTACGAAGAGCGTTGTTGACTCGCACTTTCCTATACGACGTAATTTCCCCCCTTATAAATAGCTAATACAGTGTCACATCCTGTGAATGCGAATATCAGCAAGAGTACACTTCAGGTTACAGTACAATAGACCTCTGTTCGCTGTGCTAGGCTTACTGAGCGCACCCCCCCCCACAAATATCAAAAATGTCAAGAGAACACCCTGCATGTTCCCAATGCCTTTCTGAAAATCTGAAATAATATACTATTTCCTGTTCATTTCTTTTCTTTGGTACTATCAATTTTAATTTGTTCTCTGAGGGATGCGTGGACATTCTATAAAACTAGTAAGTCAGCGTCGTCGTAGTTTGTATGTGCACTGTAAAGAGATAAATATAAGGCTCATTTTGTTTTTAGAGTTAGCTAGAAATTCACTTTGATTGATATTTACACGGATTAAGTCCTACTTTCACCTCATACGTTCGTAGATGAAAGTGATATGCGTAAATGTTCACTTTGTGTGTTTCCTTGGTGGTATCCATCAAAAATAACAGCTGCTGGCCTATGACGAGAAGTTTTATTAAGTAGTTTGTGTATTACACGCAAACCTGTTTGAAGGTAGCTGGACAACACGATGAAGGACATGAACTCCATCAATGATGTCGGACATTTTCTTTAAATTTGGGATTATTGAGGTTTCATTTGAATCAGGAAACAATAAGGTCACTATTGAAGATTTGCTTTCGTTTCCTCATCAACTTAGATTCTTCGAAGAGGGATGGAGGATAAGCATATCCTAGCTCACAGTTTAAAATTTCTTCAAGTCTCTCATTACTTCTTACTTTCACACCATCCGATGTAAAAGAGTGTTAGGGTTCATACATTACAGTGTTGTTATGAATTTTTATAGACTTGGTTATCGAGGGACTTAATAGATAACTTTCTTTTTAAGTGTATGTCATTGAATGTTTTGCTCTCAATCTTTTTCGACGCTAATGTTCCAATTTCAAATGCTTTATCACAGTTGATGTTTTCGTCGCATGGCATTTCCATGCAGCCTCTCCAACCAGGTTTACATTCTTCTCAGTGTCTATCTTTCCAACCAAGTTCCACTTAATCAAAACAAATAGAGTATTCGGCCATGTATATGACAGTGGTTTTTTTTTTAAAGGAAGCCATGTTTGTTGCAACTATTTGGAATAGCCAGACGCATTTGGGATTATGTAAGTTTGCAAGTCAAACAGGCCTCCTTTTTCCACAGCATGAGTTAGAAACTTTTTTTCTAGGTACATTGTCCTCTACCTGAAGAGCGGTTGCAGAAGAGTTATGCAAGCAATTCCACCCATAACATGAAACATACTCTGGTCCTCCAAAGTGTGAACGTAATGTAGTCTGCATATCCAAAAAAAAAAATAATAAGAAAGAAAGAAAGAAATGCAAGTATCCGCTCTTAATTCTTGTGCTCTCTTACGAAGTGACTCGTTACTTGTGGGTGCTAGCGGTGTGTTGAGTCTGCTCCCGAACTTATTGTACAAAAATGTAACAGTCTGTAAATATTGGCTGTAGCATTAAGTTTAATAAATTATCCGAAAACGCTACCACTTGACAATATCGTTACACGACGCGACGGCCGGCAGTACAGAGGGCAGATGTTAGATGCGTAGGTGGCTTATTGCTAATAAATTTGTTCTTGTTCGCAGTCTCAGTATTTTTACAATTCTAACAGTCTGTGGTGTTTCTTATCCTCTATTAGACTAAAGAATAATGTAACAATATTTCTTTTAAATAAGGTTTGTGTTTAGATTGTAGTTAAAATGTCTTTTTTACCAAAAATCTGAAAAAGTTCGCCAAAATGCTAATTTTGACCCGTTATAACTCTATAACCGTCGGCTTTCGATGCCAGTTTTACTAGAAGGCTACTGCAAAACAGCCTATACATTCCCTGTTCAAGTTGATTGCTCTACCCCTCGCCCCACTGCAGCCCTTAAGAAGGTGGTGAGGTTGCCCTTTCTTCAAGGGCTTATCACTAGCATACCATCGGTCTCTAAAGTACATATTTTCTTTTACAAGACACAATCCAAAAGATTTCACATTGAAAATTTCATATTTTTGCTTAAAATCTGAAAAAGTTCGCCAAAATGCTACTTTTAACCCGTTGTAACTCTTGAACCGTTCACTTTACAACAATAATGTAAATTATCATTTTGTTTGTAATTTAATGTAGAATATTTTTGTAATTGAACTTTTTCCTCTAAATTGCATATTTTTCGAAATATTCAAGAAAAACTGAAAAAACTACTGATTTTTGACCTTAACCCCCCCTCCCCCCTAAACCCGACGCTCAAAATGGTGAGACTTTTTACCAAACAATATGTAGGCTGTATAGAACAATTTGGAAATGGAATGAAACTTTTACTTTGGATGTCCGGGTTTGGTCTTTTTTTGGACTAATTGCACCGTACTACGTGCAGAATTTCACTTAAGACCCGTATGAAGGTAAATTCTCCATATAACTTCGCACCCAACAGCTTTTAGCCTCGACACATCCGCCGACCGACTCAGCCACCATGTTTTTTGGTTGTTTGTTTTGACCACATCTGAAGCAAGAAAGATAAATATACAGGTATGTTCATTTTTTTTAATAAAATAAGATTTTATTTAAAGATTATATATATTTTCCATTTTCTTTTTCTATCTATAGAATTCCGCGCGCGCGCGCGTTCTTGTCATTTTATTATTTGTTTTTGTAATCTCTATAGTCCTACAATTGACCGTGGGGTGACTCCAGAAATTAATAATTCCGTTTTTGTTTACCAACGCGCGCAACAAAGTAAATTTGATTTAAAAGTTTAAAAAAGCTGTCAAATATATGAAATAAACAAAGTTCACCAACAAACAAATTCACATTAATAAAAAAAAACTAAATGATTTGAAATTATTACATTTAAATTCGATTGAAAAGCTATAGCCCTCGTGTAGCTCTAGTGCGACGATAATTCAAAACCTAACCTCGATTGAAAAGCACGGTTACGCTGTCTCTATCAGCATGGTTTATTTTAAAAACTATGCAAGTATATAAACGTAAACTTTCTCTTTAATAAATAATACTCTGTTGTTGGTTTTAAAGAATCAATTGGTGATTACGGATGTATGCAGATCACATGCTTTGATTCGATTCAGAGGTTACATACACTATTGTAAATGCTCTTTGTTTTGAAAAGTCTTTACTAAGAAAAACACAATTTCCATTTAAATGCAAACTTTCTAACGGAATTCAAAATTTAGGAATTGCAAGTATTTGAGAACGCTATTTTAGTGTTTATTTAGATATAGCTGCTAAGTGATATCTCATTTTCGGCTCACCGTCTACATGTCGGTGATATTCAAAAAGCAATTGTTATTAGCTTTTACTAAAATACTAATTATAAAATTGTATTTTATAGCTATATATATAAATACTATTAAATTACATTAAAATTATTACTTTATACTAAATACTATTATAAAATTGTATTTTGGGTAATGATATACATTATTCAAGAACACTTCTGCTTTGTTTCTACTATAATAATCAATTGGACTGGATAAATCAATTAATTAAAGGTACTCTAAGATTCATGCCTTGTCTGCCCCCTCCCCCCTCGTCACGAAAAGGAGAAAAAGCGTTTCTAACTCTGATGTTAAATTATTACGGGGCAGATTCTATGGAAAACTTGCTCGAAAAAAAAAGCCTATAATTGACAAAATGTTTGATTTTAGAAGGCCTAAGAAGATTTTGTCTGGTTAACGCCTGATTACCAGTTGCTTCTTTATATTAGATATATTCATACAGAATTGGATTTATATATATTAAGATATTATTTTTTTAGGTGCTTGTTTATCATAAATCTCCAAAGAGGGTCGAAAGTTCAGAAAAAGAAGAAAACTTTATCTGTAGTTCCTGTACAAATTTTTTAATTAGTTGAGGATTTGAAAACCATAACAATTTTTTTTCAATTGTGAAAGAAAAATAAAACCTAATTATATTCTGTAATTCTTTTGTTATTCATATCTTGTTAAATTGTAGCAGTGGTGTATCCAGGGAGGAGGATAATTCTCGTCCCCATATACTAAATTTTTTTTTTTTTTTTTTACTATCAGAGACTATACAAATTTACGTATGTATAGTACAAATGCAGACACTTAATGATTTATTGTTTTTGACTACAAATTTTACTGTCTAAAATAGTTTCTCTGTAAAAGGGTGTTAAACCCCTAAGACACCCGACTCATTATCCCCTACCCATGATTTTGCACTGGATATGCTACTGAAAAGTACAATACCATTTGTGTAGATACAGAACAATACTAAATATATACATTATAAAAAATATGACAGAAAAGTTATCAAAATTAGAAAAAATATTAAAATTTTTCTGCCATATTAAAATTGTTTTAAATATATGAAGATTGGTAATTTTTAAATTTCAAAAATGTGAACAATGTCCCTTTTATTCGGATTATTCACCAAATATGGTTAAAAAATATCAAAAGGCTTAGAATGTATTAGTTTTGAATAGATTAAAGGTTGAAGTATGAAGACATTATTTGCTTACGTTTTATATAACAAACAGGTTTAAATTTCCCTATGATTATATTTATAACACCATATATAAATGGATATATTTCGAATGATTGATGGTTAAATAGTATATAGAAACAAAATTGACAAGAAAAAAAAGCAAACATGTCTTGGAATTAACTAGAAAATACTATGTAAGTTTTCTGAATTTAAGAGAAAAATGCCAATTAGAAATTCATGAAATTAACAGGAAGCATCTAAATGAAAATTCATGAAATTAACAGAAAAAATCTAAAATGGAAAATCCTGAAATTAACGGAGAAATTCCGAAATGAAAGATCCTGAAATTAACGAAGATATTCCAAAATGGAAGACCCTGAAAATTACGGAAAAATGCCAAAACAGAGGATCCTGAAATTAACGGAAAAATCCCGGCAACTTGCTGCCAGTAGCTTTTCCGTTAATTCAAGGATTTTTTTCTACAGTGTAGTAAAGTTATTATAATATTAATCATTAGAACATATCGGTTATAGATTTTTAAAAAGGAATTATGATAAATAATAAGTTTTTACTATTATATGTTTCGCATTTTGGATAAAAATTTTCTGTACATAAAAATACATATTTTTTTTTATTTTTTATGTTATTATATTTACATTTTAAATTTTTATATCTCTTTCCAGAATATATAAAGTAAATTAGTATAAAATAACATTCATTTTTTTAAATTATAAATAACTACTCGTAATTTCATCAACTCAAGACAGCAAATTTATATTCCAAAAAATACTCTACACACTAAATCATATTTTATTGATATAATCTAATTTTACGATTATAACCGTTGCTAAGTTAATCTCTATCCAAGACCAAGCCGAAACTCAACTCAAATAAATATACTTACATTCACAACTCCCCAGGCGCCGTCCTCAACCTGGTATAAATCATAAGTGAACTTCAAATCTTGCGAAAACTTCTGGAGCAAGTCGATGCAGAATCCGGAGCAGCATTTGTAGAAATCCGGATTTCTCACGGCGGCCGTGTGATTGATCCTGGAATGAGTTTTGTTGACGTAAACGGGAAAAAAACTGGAGATTTCTATAAATATAAATGTGTGTACTTTTCTAGGGAAAAAAGTGGTAGTTGTGTTGTATAACGTTGGATTTTTTTTGGCAGTTTTCCACAGGAATAACTGAAATTGAAGTAGTTTTTTTCTTTTTGACTTATTTAGAATTTTTTTTATGAATGAAAGAGAATTTCATGCAACAGTATGGAGTTCAAAAGAAATGTAAAATATATCTTAGATTAGAAATAGGCTCGGTTCACACGCCATAGTTCCTGCAACTTTTACCGTACTACAAGGCCAGATGATTATAGTGACTAATGTCAAATCAATTCGATCTTTCATACGAGACGAAAGGGAAAACTCTAATTAGATTTCACTTCGGTTTTCAATCAAATAGACAATGTTATGCGCAACTGCCGTACATTGTAAGATAGCAAACTTGTCAACACTTCCAATTCCCACAACAATTGCTCTCTTCTACTTTTTACTACAATTTATACTACATTTTATAGTGAATTGTGCCAACAACCCTTCACTTCAGATTTCCAATGCTATAAGGTTGTATAATCGTGAATAGTACATTGGAGAATAAAATTTTTTATACTTGTTAGAAGTTACTGGCCAAATTAGGTTGGGTGAATTGCATTAGGCAATTTCACCCGTTTCTCCAAGTTATCTAAAACTCCCTTTTTGAAAAGCAATTGTAATTAAACCAAGACTAAAAGACGTGATACTCTTACCATAAATTAAACGTCTTGTTTTAACCTTCTAGGCCAGCGGTCAGATGGCGCTGATTTAAAATTATGATACTAAATTTGGAGTTTTATCGAAAAAAATGCGTTCAACAACATCAATTACAGCAACTCCTTAAAAACCAAGTCATTTTTTATACAAATAAACGATCGTGATAGCTTGGTTGGAAAGGGTTACTAGAATAAACTGGATTTGATTATGTTATTTGTTGCCATATGGCAAATAAATTTCTTAACTCTCAATATATGTCATCTATAGTACATGCAGAATATTACAGGCAGAATATTTCACACTATCAAGAGCATAATCAATGAGTAAGGCATTTAATTTGAAAAGTTATGGAGTCACATTTTGAAAACTTTCTCACACCGTGCCCAGGCAGAATATTAATACACTATCAAGTACACAGTCAATCAGTCAGATATTTCGTTTGGAAATTCACAGAGATGAAATTTTGAGAAGTAAGATTAAAAGACGTGATTTTCTTACCATAACTCGAAAGTTTTGTTTTAAATAACATTCCAAACCCTGAAATATGTTATCAAAAGTACAGCTGGGGGAAAAAAAAACGCTCCACCCTCCGTTTCTCGGCTGCTATTGGTCAAGGAACTTTATGAAAGGTGTCATTTTTCAGGAAATAGCGTAATGAATTTAGAACTGGCAACAAAAATTGCATAAGGGGTCATCTACATATTAAAATGAGCACCAACTTTGAAAATTCCAATGGCAACACCCAAATTTTTTTACATAAAAATGTTTAGCACCTTCAAAATATCCCATGTGTAAAAAATAATTATTTACTTTGCATTATTTGCTAGGCTATAAGCATTCAAAGTTGAACGCCCATAATGTTAAAAAAGTTTCATAAACTTTTATTCATATCTCCACAAATAAAAAGAATTAAAGAAAGTTTTTTTTTTCATTATATACTTCTTAATCTTCCGAAAACAAATCACACAAGTTTTTTCATAAATTTTTCAGTTTTAATAATTTTTTATTTAAATTTAAATAATAAAAAATAAAACATGAATAGCAACCCCAAATTTTTTTTTACATAAATCGATAAAGTAGATCAAGTAGAACCAAAATCCCAAATTTTTTAATTCAAAAACAATTATTTGCCGAGTTATTGTAAAAAAAACTGAAAAAGACGAATTTTAGGGATCGTGTAAAAATTACTTGGCGAATTCGATCCTAACTTGCATTATCGTTTGGTGATTGAAAAGCATTTGTTGATAAATGTTTATTCAAATTATTGATGTCTGTTAATTACTATGTTTTTAAATATGTATTATTTCCAATACAATTTCAAGAAGTGAGTATCAAAAATAATATGCTAAAATATAATTGGAATTTGGTTTTCAGAACATTTTATTGTTACCTCATTGCTTATTTAAAATTATTAGTGCCCACTTTCCTTGATTATAAATCATTGCCCAATCATTCTGAATAATTTTATTTCGCTTTCCTTAAATATCGTGTTAAGGTTGTAACCCTCGTTTTGAAATACGTGGTTTATATTACCGATAAAGGGCGACAAATTTTTAACAAACTTTTTGCAGCAATATTAATGAAAAAAAAATTTGCATAAAAAAGTGAAACATTAATGCAATAATCATGTTAGTCAATGTGATTATAACTAATCGCATTTGAAAATCTGTTCGTCATTTATAACCGTATATGCGACTTAAATTAAAATTAAAACTTTTTGTCTTCTAGTCTTTATTTTATTTCTGAATTTATAATTTCAAAATAAAAAAAACATTAAAAAAATCACAATATTAGTGAAGAACGTTAAATTCTAGCATCCGTTGGCGGGATTATGTTAACCGAGTTAGTTTGTTGTTTTGAAAAGACGCAACCCAAATATTACTGTTTTCACTTTAGAGATGTCCCCCTGAACGAGTTCAAAATTAATGCTTTAATAACTCAGCAAATATTGCAAAATAAATAATTCTTTTTAATACATGGGGTATTTTGAAGGTGCTGAACATTTTTATGTAAAAAAAATTGGGTGTTGCCATTGGAATTTTCAAAGTTGGTACTCATTTTAATATGTAGACGACCCTTTATGCAATTTTTGTTACCAGTTCTAAATTCCTTACGCTATTTCCTAAAAAATGACACCTTTCATAAAGTTCCTTGACCAATAGCAGCCGAGAAACGGAGGGTGGGGCGTTTTTTTCCCCCAGCTGTACATACTATGTCCAGTTAGAATATTTTACGCAATATCAAGCACATAATCAATGAGTCAGGCATTTCATTTGAAAAGTCATGGAGTTCACATTTTGAAAACTTCCTCATACCTTGCTCAGGCAGAATATTAATATCTATGAACCACATAATGAAACAGTCAGATATTTCGTTTGGAAAGTCACCGAGATGAAATTTTGAGAACTTTCTCTCTTTAGATCTTCCGATCTCAGAACGCATCTAGATTTCCATTTGTCTTGGAGGCAGCCGTTTGTAATTCACTAGGTCTCCCTCTTATTCATCAGCCCAGAAAAGTCAATGGAGTGGCTTACTCTTTGATTCTAAATTTATGGTCTGAGAAAATGTTGTTCGAGTACCTTAAGGGCTAAAGAATTGTTGACAGGTTGCGTCATCTAAGAAAAGATATCGTCTGCAAGACGCCAGACGATCGCCCACAATGAAAATAGGCAACATAACAGCCACGTATGTATGTAGAAATGGGAAAGGATGAGTTTTAAATGTGTGGGCATAAACAGGCACTTTTATGATATTGGCATTTTAGTTGGCATTTTTATGATAAACAAAATTGCATCGTTCAACAAAAAAATTCTTACATATAGCCCACATAAACATTTTTTTTGTGAACAGCCGAGTATGCATAAATGAGCACGAATGGTTTTTGAATTTGTTGGCAATAACTACTTTAAGCAATGATAAACCAAGAAATATATTGTCTCTTTTAGAAGGTTTTTTTGTTATTGGTAAAACATTTATTAAAAATATTCATATTTTATTGAGTTCTCAGTTTAGCACAGTGGTTCCCAGCCCTTTCTGGACCATCGCCTCGTTCCTTAGGTTGATTAACATCCATCGCTTCCTTTTAATATTCATGTTATGTCTAATCATAATTTGAGTTTAAGTGTAACTATAAAACATTTTTATAACACTTACTATAATTTATAAATACAACCAAATAATCTTTATCCAGTCACTTTTAAATAAAATAGAAAAAACAAAACACACATTTTTAAAGAACAAAAATTAAATAATTAACAAAGATATTTTTTCTGTTTTCTAGAAAATTTAAGAGAGTTAAAAGTAAAAATTGGCGGATTTGGTTACGGTTGGCGAATGATTTTACTGCAAAAAGGTACAATATTATTTTAATTTGTCCCCTTTGCATACTCATCTCCCCCAGATAGCCCCTCAAGTATGTTTTGCTCCCTTGATGACACAAATCGCTCACTTGAGGGCGATTGCCCTCAGGTTGCAAACCGCTGGTTTAGCAGTTAGAAATGGAGGATATTTGTTTTATCTTATCCAGGATCATTGCTTTTCTTTTAGGCATCAAAAATTTTTTGCGAAACAATTTTCTTTATTAAAACATATTGTGAAACATACCTAGACGAATTACTTGCATTATGGTTTTAAATGAAGCATGTATACTTCGAAAAAACATCTATAAACTTGTTAAACGATCTTGGATAATTAAACATTTAACACAATCACTGCAATGGGCAATCGGATGTTTCCCAAGCTTAAACACTTTTTTAAATTTTAAAAATATATTTGAAACAAAATTGTTTTTATGAATAAAACAATATACTCTCATTTTGTGATACAAAACTTCGTATGTCTTTTCATTAATGTTGATGATTAAAAATCGGTGAACAAAAGATAATCTTTTTTAAAAAAAGTATATATATTCCTACAAAAACTTTCGTCCTACCATACAATTATTTTATAATTGTATGGTAGGACGAAATGGTTATACTTAACTGTAAAATATTTAAGTCCTCCAAAAATGAATCAAAATTTCCATTATACAGATTTGCATTTGAAAACGATTTTCAGCAATCATAATCATTTTATCATTTTTTATCACTCATGCATAAAATTTACTGAAAATACATATTCTTATGCAAATACATTGCAAAAATGTATTTCATTCGAAAGCATTATTTACTGAAGTTTTCCTGCTTTCGTGATAAAAATAGCAAACCCTAAATTCATTTATAAAATTGATATTGTAGAATTGAATGAAGCCTTTCATTGAAAACATATTTTAAATATTTTGCGTTTTTTTCAAAGCTAGAATTCTTTTATGAAAATAATTAAGTTTAAGCTCCTTCATATAGTTGGGAAAATATCTCTCCACCTCTTTAACAGCACAATAAAAATAAAAAACTTTAAAATCATTATTTTCGCATTAAATTAAGTGAAGAAATGTTTACTCTTTTTCTACATGTTATTAGTTGTAAAGCATTATTTGCAAACATTTTTATTGCAGTTTTAGTTAGATTGTGTTTTATTGTTGTTATTGTGTTTATTTAAAGTGTGATTTAAATGGAATTTGATGTATAAAATAACGCTAATTATTTTTTTAATTACGAAGTATGAAATATTAGGAAGTTAAAGTATTGCAGTGAGGGTTGAAAATACGAAAAAAGGAGAGATAAAGACTAAATATTTGGTTTACGAGTTCCCAGTACGACCAACGCCATACTTCGATTTTTAAGAAAATTGCGCATGTACAAAGGGTAGCTTGAAAATAACTTTTTTATATTTAAAGACATTGCTGAATTGGTTTTAAAGAGATTACTCGTGTGGGTTTTCAAGAAAATTACATATACATTGCTATTTCCGTCCCCCTCCACTATAAATGGTCATGGCAATTGTGACTAACCCCAAGTCTTAAAAAAAGGTAGGTTTAGAACCGCGACTCTTCAAATTCATTTCTCGGGAAACCACACGAAGGAGAAAAGGAAGAAAGAGCTCCCCAAGCTTACGTTGAGCTATGGACTATGGCAGATAAAAAATATAATATTAAGAGTTTTAACATAATTAATGTAATATATTTTACTTATCTAATTCGTCTAGAAATAAACATAACTTACCCGATGAACTTCCATTCAGGAGCCACACGACAACGAATAGATCTGCTCGTCTTGCACTCTCCCGTTTCGTTGTCCGGAGGTAACAAGTTGACGTAGGGCGGTTCCTTCAGAAACGTGATCTTGAGGTTGAACTTTTCTGGTACGCCTGGAGGAGGAACGGGACTGTTCCCAGGCCACACAATGTCCTTGATGTCCAGTTTGTTGCCCTCCCACATGCCTATCTGAAGAACGACAGTTTAATTATATTAATTAGAGGTTAACTGCACTTTTTCGTTTTTTTTTAAATTAAATATTATATGGACTCTATACTCGCCGCCAGCCAAATAAGAAATGGTAGGGATGGTGGTTTTTCAAAAAAAAAAAAAACTGTTTCAAAAATCGGTTTTTCGGTTTTACTGAACCTTAAGACCGGCCTTATGAAAAATCAGTTTTTTGGTCAAAACCGAGAGCAAAAAAACTGGTTTCGGTTTTCCATCCCTAAAGTGTTTCAAATAAGGGTGGCGGGAAGTATAGTCTACAATTCACAGAAAAACTAGGAGATTCACAAGATTAAACTTGTGTGAAACATCACACAATACAAAAATTCACATAATTCATTTCGCATGTTGGTTGAAAAAGTGTATTCCAAAGGTTGCAATACAACCCTTTTTTTCTCTCTCTCAAATAGGGCTGCAAAATTGGCGGTCAAGCCTTTGCAGACTCGGCATATTCCCCAGAAACCATATTTCTGTGGCACCCTCTAGGCGACTCTCGATACAAATTTTTGAAGCCCAGATTACAATGAATCTGAGTTATCTGCGGATGTTAAGGTATGCCGAGATTTAATTTTGCCGACAGAACCCAAGCCAAACGGGCCCTACAGGGATCTTTTACATGCCGCATAATCATATGAAATGCATGTCCAAGATTAATGCGTGTCAGATTAAATGCATGTGCAAGATGTCCTGAAAATCCGACGACTCACACGGAGCTCGAACCCGCGATCTTGGGCTTTCGAAGCGGACACTTTTAAGCTCTCAGCCACTGAGCCACTGCAATACTTCCCTTGTATAGTCTAACATTTTCCCGAAAAAAGTATCTCAAGTAGCTCATGGTGATTTTCTTTCAATGGATATCTTTAGTTAAGATTAATGGACCACCTGTTGGGTCACTCATCATAGGTGCTTCTCTTCGCATTGATCAAATGTTATCTTTTAGTTATTTTACGCACTAGCCTGTCATTTTTATGCTATTCGGAAGAATTGCATTACATAAACATCATCCTGGTTGTATCAATAACTTTTTGCAATATGTATTTATTAGAACTAGCATTATAATGAATTTTTTCTAACTTCCAGTTCTATCATGTGCTGCTTTCTCACAAGATTGTAAGTTGTAATTCAACTTTCAAAGATCAAAATTGGATATTTTCATATAATTTCTTTTGAAAATAAAGTTAATACTCTTAATCTTTTGCTAAATTTATTGGCAGTCCGAAAAATATTTATGAAACATTACTTGGGTAAAACCCTAGTACCGATTCCTTATTCTTAAATAATTATCAACATCTGTTAAGACCACTTTAGTGTATGAAATTTAGATTTCTGGTCATATGGCAAAAACTTTACTTGGTAATAGGAAAACTCTGAATTTCAGGACTAATAGAGGGCCACCCCACTTGTTACTTCTACTAAAATAAATAAACCATTTGGCTACAGATGCATTGTCTCGAAGTGTTTAGGTTCATGGATTCCCTACTCTTCCCTAGTCTTTAAGTTTTCACAAACTAAAATTTTCTGAAGTAAACTTCATAAATGTGTTTCCCAAATTGTCAATAGAATATTTAGGTAATTAAGAGCAATTCCTACCATCATCTTTCTTTACAGAAAGCCGTTTGAGCGCTGCCAGTTTAAATAGGAAGACTTCTAAAAATAATAATTTAAAAGTTCTTCAGTTTTGTTGAATGTCCGAGAGACAAAAATTGATTTGGCTACTGTTAAAACTTAAATTATACACATTTAATTCCCCCTACTAATATTAAAAATACATTCAATTCATTTCACTACATTGTACCACCTTATAAAAGAAATTCCAAATAAAAATTCTCTAAGACATCTATCTTTTGCGTGCTGGGATTGCTACCATAATAATAGAAAAAAAAAGAAAAACTAAAAAACATTTTCTAAACCATTTCCTGTTGCGCACGTAAAGATGAATCGTTGAAGTTTATTATTGTGCATGTTCACGAAAAATGTTCGTGTTGGGTGGAAACACTTAAGTGTTAATGGTGCTTGTTTGTTTTAACGCCTTTCGTGGGATATAAGTAAGTTTATATTGCGTGCCATGTGCGCGACAGAGTTTGGCAGTTGTACTTAGTTTATGAACTGTGATATAATGAATATGGACATGATATGTTTAAATATTCACCGTGCTATATTAGTTAACTACAACGCGTTATTTATATCTTCTTGATTTTCTTACTTATATATGTGTCTTTATAAATTCTAAATTATGGGCGCGTTAACATGAGCCATCGAATCCACGGAATGCTAAAATCCCTATTAGGGGAATAAGAGGTCGAGCATTATTTCCAACCCAAATGATAGTCTGTGGTCGAATCCATGGTATGAAACATCAAACCCTCTTTCATTGGGGGGTTTGCGGAACCCCCAATGAACCCTGCAATTCCTGTTCTGTCTGCGAGAAAATAACTAAGAGGGGAAAATTGCTGAGTTTGCTCTTTAATCCATTTATTCGATGGCGCATGTAAACGCGCCTTATGTTTAGTGTAACTAAGAAGAACTGAAAAGACCCGCGGTTGCCCAGTCATGTGATCTGGATAAAAATTCCGATATGTAGTGAGAATGGATGTGTAAAATTGGCTTTCCTGTAAAAACGGATGTGTCATGCTGACGAGCAAAAGTCGGACTTCCTCCCTTGTGGCGCTCAATAAAAACGGTAGTCGCAACTATTTGCCTTGAAATCGGGTAGTTCACTACTCCGGGCAGGGCCGGCCCTAGACATTTTGGCACTCCGGACAAAACCTTAATTTTGCGCCCCCCCCTCCCCCGTTTTTATTATTATTATTTTTTTTTGTAAATCTCATGCGACCATATCAGAAAGTCAAGAAAACATTGAAAGAAATAAAAAAAGCGTTTTATTAAAAACACAATCATGAGTTAACAATATAAGCAGTTTAGCACTTGATGCAAAATAACAGTAATTAATACTTCCCAACTAAACTAATATCCCATATTTTAACTAAATTCTAACTAACCTAAGTAATTAAAATGCCCTTTTTCTAACTTTTCTTTCTGCAAACTCACTAACCAGTGATTTCAAGTCTAATTTGTCACTAATTTGATGTTCAAAAATATTATACAAAAGGCTGAAATAATTACTGTGAGTATTTTGCAAATTATATCTGGTTTTCAAAGAATTTGTTGCTTGGGTCTATACTGTGAAAAAAAAATCTATTTTGTATTTTTGTCTGAGGTTTTGAACAGGTTCATTCGGGCCCTCATACAAAAAACTTTCTTGTTTTGCTTCTGACAGGATGACGTGTTGTGGTGGTTTCGAAATTAGCTTCCACGTCAATCTCTGAATCTAGCTCGGTTGCTTCGAAAATGATGCTTTCCAAAGTTTGATCTGATCTCAGATTTTCAAAGAAGAGTTTGCAGTTGCTAAGCTAAGCACATCATTACCTTGTGACATATCAAAATTTACAGTTTGAATAAGTTTGCTGATGGGGTTAATTTGACTCAAAAGCCTCGTCTCTGATCACATTATCGATTTCTGAATCTTCATATGCTGTACAAAGCATCGCGAACTGGAGCAGAGCTTTCAATGAGTTGACTCGACTGTCCAATCGCGTATCACTCAATGGTTTTAGGGTGTAAGTATCAATATATTTCAGTAATATTTCCCCAATGAAAAGAAGAGAAAGGGAAAAAAAATGTATATAACTTTTTGAACAAAATTGAAGAAGTTGGCTGCCTCAAACGAGGATTTATGCATATCGTTTACAACCAAATTTAGCGAATGGCTGCTGTAGGGAACATCAAATTCTCTGGGATTTATATTTCTGATTCATGTTTGAACTCCCTATTTTTCTCCTCTCATATTGGAACCATTGTCAATTTGTCATACTTCTTGACCGCGCATGTTTTCCACTTTAAGCCTATTTTTCTCTAGCTCTTCTAGTAAAACCTCCGACAATTCCTTAGCTGTTGATCCCTCAATGTGTAGAAAACCCAAAAAATGTTCGTTAATTGTAACTTGAAACTTCATACTCTGATTCCTGTATGGAGACACATCTTACCACAAATGCCATCTGTTCTACTCATAGAGGTTCTACTTTACCTTTGCATCGGGAGTATAGTCAAGAATCACGGAATAATACTTGGCCTTTTAAACTTGATGCTCATTGATGTGGTGCTTTATGTTGTCATGCAATAATTCAATTATTTCATTTTGTATAGTTTTCTCTAGATATGTAGCTTTGATTTCTTCTTTATTGAGGACTCTGAGAACATGTTCCTCCATTTTTGAATCAAACTTTGCTAAATAACTGAATTAACTTCAAAAAGTTTCCACGCACGCAGATAAGAAATCGTGTAACAATATCTGAATGCCTTGCACTTTCTAGCTTATTGGTTTTTAACTTATTTTCCTTATATTTTAAATATAGCGCGCTGTATTAAATTTTTTAAAATTAACTTTTATCATACATTGAGGCATTAGATTATGAAACTGTTCTATTTTAAAACAGTTTTCAGCGATTTTGGAATTTTTGATTTTGGGAAAACTTGTAACTTATTTTTTTATTTGCCATGATTTCGGCGCCCCTAGATCATTGCGCCCCGGGCGGCCGCCCGGACCGCCCTGCCCTGGGGCTGGCCCTGCTCCGGGCTCGGTTACCGAGTTGTATTAGAAGCAACAACAGAATTGAAAAGACGCGCTATTGCATGAGCATGGAATTAAACAAAAAATAATTGCCCGTTTCAAAATTAAATATCTCGGAAAAAATAGATAAATTATTACAACGAAATAATAATGACAAATGAATAATGCATGAAAAATAATAAACTTTTTTAATAATCGGGCTATTTTCTATTCATTCAAAACGAAATATTTGTTGGGTTAGTCATTTTTAGCCTAGTTTCCTATTTAAGATTTAAAGAAAAAGAAATTGAAGCATAGTTTCTTATTTATGATTTAAAAAAAAGTAAGTAAAGCATAGTTTTCTATTTATGATTTTTAAAAAAGAAAAAAAAAAGAAAGTAAAGCATAGTTTAATATTTATGATTAAAAAAAATAAAAAAAGAAAGTAGGTATTGAATAGGGACTATAAATGTTGCTTTATGAGAAATATTGGCAACATTATTTGTTGATTTAGCTATTGTCAATTATACATTTTTATCCAACGTTAGCTGCTTTTCTGATCATCGGAACTTAAACATTAAGTGGTTGATTATAGATTGCTCTGACAAAAATACATTAATGATTGCCTATGTTTATAAAACAACTAATTATAGTTTTTATACTTGTTTTCTAAATTTAATTAGTTTTTTGATGAAATATTTTTTTGATTATAATTTCTTGTTTATGCAATTTTACATATGCATGAAATACAATTAACATGCAACAATATCTAACGTCATTTGTGTACAGTTTAATGTATTTGTAACTTCTTGTACAGTTAAGATATTTATTGAACATTTTAAAATGCATTCCTTCAATTCAACAAACTCTTAAGAATGAATGTATAAAGAAAGATTAAAAAAATATATGCTGATTTACATTAAATTAATTGAGTTTCTTTCAGTGGATTCTTAACACACACTACATTGTTTCATTATTTGTTCGCTCTAATAATTAGTTTACTGTAATATTTAAACCAGGTTTTTATATGATAATCTTATTTCCTTCGTTTCACATTTGTTCAACTTTCTTTGATATAGTTAAAAAACGTGAAAGCAATACACATGAATTAACTGCGAGATTTTTAAAGATAAAAATTCCTTTGAACTTAGCTTAAACGTTAATTTTAAAACACTTATGCAGTTATTTGAAACGAAAATATTTGTACTTCAGTTTTCAGTTTCGAAGAAAAGATCTTAGTTTGTTAATTTGAAATTTACATATAATTGCTTTTTTTTCTTTGTTTCGTTGAATTATCACGATCTTGCTTTGGCTGTTGAAACATTTGAAGTTAAATATGCAAATGTAATTAGTTTTAAGAAAGTTTTCTTTTTGTATTTTTACTTTTTCGCCTTTTCGATAAAGAAGGCTTAAAATTAATCAACTAAAGCATATTTTTTTAGAAGATTATTGACTAAAGCTTTTATAGAATACTAATACAGTGTGTAAAATACAATAAAGATTCTTAGTAATTTTTTTCGGGGAATATTTTAAAAGAATTTTAACCTCTCAGCAGTCTTGTTAATTTTATTAATTCGTTAGCTAAGTTGAAACCAATATTGATTTTAACGGTAGGTTTGACTTTGGTCATTGCTAAAAATCCCAAAGGAAAACACCATTTCGAAATACAAAGTTTCCATTCGGATACAATTATATTCTTTTGGAAAGGAAAAAATACATGGGTAGGAGAGAAACAAACAAAAAAAAATATCTGTCAGTATATGTCTCCATTTATTTCAATAGTGATAGGATAACTCTTGGTAATTGCCCAGTTTGAGACTACTGCTTTCTATCCATGACGACGCTGACAGGTTAATACTCACCCTATCATTGTTAGTATAAGTGAGCTTTAGTAAATAAGGAGGTAATAACTTTTGGACGCTATGCTACTAGTTATTGATCAAATGGAAGAAGCATTTTTTTTTGCATAACGCAACAAAAAAAATATATACAAAAGTATTCATGAAAGTAAATAAAAAATGAAAAGATTCCAACTGTAAAATATTTCTATAAAAATACAACTAGTTTTACAGTTAGTTTCTTACATTATGTATTGTTTGTTTTACAGAAAACTTGTGTTTTCACGACCGACGTACATAGTTACATGAACACACTAGAAAGAAAACTGGAGTCAGGTGCGTGATTCCCTGAACAGGAAAGCAAACCGGTCCAATAACGAAACACGGACTAATACGCAGCACTGCAGCACAAACGAACCGTGCAGAAAACCTAGAAACTTGCCTTAAAGGTTGCGTTGGGTGCCTATTCAGGTGTCGTCTCGTCAGTTGACTGTGGTTCTAAAATACGACGCCCGTCACCAATAGCCCTCGTGTAGCTCTAGTGGGACGATAATTCAAACCTAACCTAGCCTAGAAACTTGCCTATTTCGGTATCGTGTTCGTCTTCGCTGGTTCTTAGTTAGGGATCCACATCGTTATTTCTTTTTAAAAAAGTTGATATTTAAAGATAAAGAAAGTTAAATTATTTTGAACTAAAAATATTAAAATACATTTAAGAGCCCAACTCAATATGATAGAGGAATCTCATACAAGCATTGCATACAAGTTGTAGGCAAATTAGTCCTTTTCTGCCCGGTTCGCTCAAAAGGGTGTGGTGAGTGGGTTTTTGGCTCTCTGACACTCCACTCCAGTTTTCCTTCTAGCTCAATGCATGAACAACATGCATTATAGCGGTTAAATAGAGAAGACGGTTTCATCCAATCACTGCCAGTGAAAGAAACGTTATCGCCGATGGATACCACACAATTTTACACCATGCATAAATTAACAGCACATTTTAACGGCATTATCACAATATGACGGTAAATTAGAGGAGCTCTTTACAGTTAAACGCACAATTCATATTATTAAGGGGAATGAGCGCTCTGGATCGCGGGTCTCCTAACTCAAGGGCCTCAATGTTAATCCATATGGAAAAACTATTTTCTCTGCCACATTTCACCAGCTGTATTGAATATTTTTACAAAGGTTTTTTTTTTAATAATAAATGTAGACAACTTACAGGTCTCTATAATCCCACTTTTTAAAATTTCTTCGACAAATTTCTTCAATTTTGTAAAATTATTTATTCAAAATTTAAAAATCGAACAAATTTCAAATGTGGGATTGTCAGGACCTAAGTTATCTACATTTATTATTCAAAAAAAAAAAAAAAAAACGTTAGTAAAAATATTCAATATACCCGGAGAAATGTGGCAGAGAAAATAGTTTTTCTCCATTCGATTAACACTGATGCACTTTGCTTTGGAGCCCCGTGATCCAACGCGCCCATTCCCACTAAAGTGGTTATTGTCTATAAGTATGTCTTAGTAAACAGAAGACTTACTTGCTCCCAATGATCTTGTTTTAGATTTACTACATGTATTTCGACGTCTTTTAGCGTTCCATCAAGATTAAAAGAAATAGGTCTACTGTGCGCTTTTGCTGGTATACGAACGTTCCGCATATGCCTGAAAAGAAAACGCATTTTTAAAGGGCAGTTTTAAATTTATGATGTGTGAACTTTTCACCTTTGTACTGTCATTTTTTTTGCTTGGTTTCACCATAGTTATGGTTCCTCGTAGCAACAACGACTGGGTGAGGAAATGTTCCACGATATTTTATGTATTTGATTGAATCAATCATCAATGTTTGAAAAACAAAATCCTGAAATATGGCTTAACCTCTTGCGGGGACCTGGAGTCTCCATTAGGGGAGATTTTAAAACCTTCCCACAAACAATTAACATGTTAAAAAGTTCCGATATTGACCTGGTACGATAGATAAATAGCCAAATTTCAGTTTTCATCCTTTGATTACAGGTATCAGTCATTTATTTGTATAAAAAATGAAGATGAACGGGGTCAATATACGATATTAGAGTAGAAAAATTAATGACTTTTTTTTTCAAACTTTAAAAAAAGTTTTTTAGTTGTTAATTTTAAAGGCATTTTGCTTTTAAAAAAGACCATGTTGATATAAAGTGTTAACTACAAATAAGTGATACGGCCTTTTTTGCACTTATAGCACAAAAAATGTGTAATTTTAGAGCTTAAGGCGTGTCTCTCAGTAACTATTAAACATAATTAAAAAAAAAAAAAACTTTGCAAAACATATTTTTTTAGCATTGTATGAAAAGTATGTTTAGATTATAAGAATATACGTACAGGATTTTGCTCGGGTCTTAAGAGGTCAATAGAATAACGGCTATATGGTGAAACCTTTCGTCACGCAGCCGTTGCAGCTACTAAACATCACATTTTTAGTGAAACCAAGCACCAAAATGTTAACGATGTACTAAGTCGGCATTATTAAAATAATTAGGTGCATGTACGAAAGTCAGATTGAATACGAAAAAATGAATAATATAAAAAAGCATAACATCGATTAACAATCACAACTTAAGAACTTATAATCAAACATTAGAATAAAGTAATATTAAATATTTGATGTTAATTAATGGAACATGCAGTGATAGTCAAAATACACGGATCAAAATACAGATAACCAAAAATAAAAATACTTTTGCAGAAAAAATGTACAGATGAATAGTTTTAATTTTAATAATATAAACTCTTCAATATTGAAGCTGTAAGGAATTTAAGTACACAAATATAAATAACTAGCTTTATAAACCCGGCATACTAACGGTGATTTTTTTTATACAATCTTTTACTTTATGCCACTCGATCTCCTCTACCCTGTCAGCACTTCATCAATACATTATAATTTCCTCCCATTCTAATATCTGTGTTAATTTTTTTAAAAAAAGAAGTCCAATTGTATTGAATCCCTTCTAGGAGTTAAGAGGATTTTCGCATAGGATGTGTTAAAATTGCCAGAATAGCTATGATATAATGGCTACAATGTCCTAGAAATTAAACTCACCTGCTTGCATTTTTGCTCACGCAGAACGCGATGAAATTTCTTTCAAATTGGAAGAAAAATATTAGTTAAAAGTTCATAACAATGCTATTCTTGCGGGGAAATCGGCTCACATTTTGCTTTCCTACACCCATTTGGGTTAGATTTCCGAAAAATTGCCTCTTAAATGAAGCCTACGACATAAAAAGAATATTTTACTAAAATTTGATGGCTGTACCCACAATAGTTTTGGTTGGGCGTTGATACGTGAGTCAGTCAGGACTTTGCCTTTTATATACACTGGTGGATAATTGCTAAGGACGATACGGGTTTTTTCAATATAACTTTGTACAAAAGCTTTCCAAATCAGCACATTTAATAACATAAGATCCCCAATACGTAAGGACATGAGTAATGTAAGCAACACTTACTAAAAGAGAAATCAGAGGGATAAAAATATCCCTCCATTTGAATTCCATTCCATGCTTATCTGAGGTGGAGATGAAATTTTGGATTTTCACTTAAGACAACTTTACGAGTGCGCCATGAATATCGATAATCCAGTAAAATATCAAATCTACGACATAGTTTTAACCTTAAAAACCGGACCCATTGATAACTGATTATTAAATATGAGAAACGTCGATGTCGATTCTATGTCGTCCTGTTAATTATTTAATGAATATTCACCGATATGAGCTTCTGGAGCCGTATCACGAATCCGCAATAAATCATGTTTAATCATGATTTTTCTCCGTCATCAATGATCCGTTTTTGCATGGTCTTTTTTTAGGCCGCAGCTGTATCGTAGGTTTAACGTTTTACTGGATTATCGATATTCATGGCACACTCATGAAACTATCGTAAGTTAAAGTCCAAAATTTATCTTCACTACACTCTAAAAAAAATCTGTAAGGTTACTAAGAATTCTCTAGGAAACTCAGCTTCCATAAGTTTTTTTAGTAATGTTACATAAGAAATATGTGTATATATTACTAATTAAAGCTTAGTATCCAATACAATCATTTAAATTGCAAGCATACTATAAGAACTTCAGTAAACGTTACAAGATATATTCTAGTAATCAATACATAAACTAATGTAGTATCTTTACTAAGAAAACCTTAGTAACTAGCAGTTTCAAAAATGTTAAACAAGAGGGTGCCACTAATTTTCTTTTAGTCAAGTATTATTTCGACTTTTCCGGAGCAAGTCGCAGGACAGAACTCGCAACCTCAAGATTAGCTCGCGCATCCTTCAACGAGAAGTAGCACGTTTGTCCACTCGGTCATCGGGACATGCAGATCCTAAATAATGAGGTTAAAATCTTGATCTATATAAAGCTTTCGGATATGAAGTTTTAGAAATAATTTAACGCAATTTGTATGTATGTACTAAAATAAAAAAACCCCACGTTTTTCGGTTTCTCATCGTTGAATTATCGATTCGTTATAATTTTTCGATGAAACGTACATTGATTGAATTTTCACCTTTGACCGATATCGAATCAGACTTTTATCTCTTAGTCTCGTACACTTTCAATTTACGGACGCGATCACTGGTTAGTTTTTGCTAAATCCGATGGCCGATCGAACAAATGTCGAGAAACAAAACAATGCAACAAGGGAAATTACGCATCTCTCAAAAAGATAACCAGGTGGCGCTGTAAGCGTTACATCAATTTACTTGGTATTACTACAGTAGTTTCTTTAGGTTACAGATGATTTTCTAGTAAATGGTGAAAACCTGTAAAGTTACTAAGTAATCGTTAGTAAATTCAAGCCAAATTTTTTACAGTGTACGGAGATGCATGGAATGGAATTCAAATGGAGGGATAAAAAGCTTTTTTTAATCCCTCTGTCTTTTTTAGTAAGTGTTGCTTACAATACACATGTCCTTACGTATAGGGGATCTTACGGTATTAAAGTTGTTGATTTAAAAAGCTGTTGTACGAATTTACATTAAAAAACCCGTCTAGTAATTAGCAGTTGTCCACCAGTGTATATAGATTCAAACAAACTGTATAAAGGTACAAAAGAGAAATATAATAATATTTATTTCACCTGAAAATGACGTCTCCCCTATTCCATCGCGCCTGTCCAAGTCCACTGCAGCTCAATCTCGGAGTTAAACTGATGTTGGCGTATTCGGGATCCTCGTAGAAAGACTGCAAACCATATGCAAAAATATTCACGGCTCTCTCCATCTCCACGTAAAGTCTATCGATAGAGACGTTTATGTAGAGTCCTGCAGAAAAAAAATGCCCAAGTGTTTCGTATATTTTATGTAAAGCTCGAATAAAAAAATATTTTGTCTTAATTTTATTAAGGGTCTAATATGGAGTATAAAAGCATTTTGTGCTAAATTAGTCTTAAGTGCTTTTTGAAAAGCTCTTCTGGTTAATTTCTTGTGAACTATGAAAAACTATAAGAAAAAGGATAAGCAAAAGTTTTTTTTTTAATTTAGAAAATTAATTGCTATGTTATGAGGCATAATGGCATAGTGGCTTCGCAGTGCCACGCCAAAGGTCCGGGGATCAAATCCCGGATTGGGCGAAGTTGACCCATCCTTTCATCAGTTGAATGGGTCGATAAAATGGGTACCCCGCATTTTCGGGAACTAAACACTGGGGCTTCCGCGTGAGGCTGACCACCTTACTGGGGCATATGCATAGCACCCCAGAGCCCCTAGGTCACGAAAGCTGAAATGGGCACAGTAGGCCTTGGCCCACTAACGGGCTGTTACGACGGGGAGGTTTTTTAATAAAACTTATAAGGAAAAGGATAAATTAAGGCTTTTTTTTAAATTAAAAAAATGCAATGTTATGCTATATCGATGCAAAATCTGATGAATGAAATCTTGAACATAACGTGAGGTCTAACTGAACGAGAAAAGCTTAGTTCAACAAATGTAAACACATGTTTATTTGTGTAATGGATTGTTATTGAAAACGACAATTACAAATATGTGAGTTATACTATGGTAAAAAAAAACACGACATCCATATCATTAAACAATGTTTTTATTAAATGTAAGGTGAAACTAAGACATAAATATTATGCAAAACAAAATAAATGCAACTTGAGGACAAGTTGGAATGGAATGGAATGGAATGTAAATGCGCCCTCTAGAAGGGAAGGGCGTAGGCTATGTTGAGGACAAGTTAAAAAACCTTGAAAAATTTATATATAATGATATGTTACCGTTATAACCCGGAATCAGCTAGAAGTAGAATTAACTACTGAGAACTAGTTTTAACTGAAGCCATCGGTGAAAACTAGTTTTCTATATCTAAAACTAGATTTCACTAGTTAATACCGGTTTTAACCAATTGCATTGGTTAAAACTAGTTGTAATTAGCCAAAACATCTTATTACGAAAATAGAGTTCTTGAAAATTTGATGCACGGTTTTTAATGGAGTGTCTTCCAATATTCAAACGCTTTCATTGCATTTCTGTCCAATAATTAGCCAAATTAATCCAAACCTATTATCCTAAATCGTGCTATTTTCCGTTAATTCTGGTTTTATCTGACATAAGTGTGTAATAGTTAAAACAAGATTTAACCAATCTGTTTCGGCAAAACTAGTATTGGTTTTAACTACTGGTTTTAACTAATGACATCAGTTAAAACTAGTTTTCACTAGTTAATTGCAGTTCTAGCTGATTTCGGGTTTTAACGGTAACATATTGTTCTAAGCTGTTTTATTTAGTTTTAAGTTTAGGAAGAGAAATGCATAACATTCTGTTCATTAAATAGTGAAACGTTAAACTTTTTTTGAAACTGGTGGCACATGTTAGGTCATAGAATTAGACATTATTTATTATTCGAAACATAATATAATGTTATTTAATTTTAAATTTGTGTGTTTAAAGCAAAATATGCAACATCGTTTAAAAGATAAATTTCTAGAATAATATTTTATACATGCATCATTCAAATAACAATGAAAGATACTAAAACCAAGTTCTTAATATTATAATGAACAGACTTACTATCTCCCCTGTCCTTGTCATTACCCATGCACACATGATTAATGTTTATTCCCTCCAAATCTAAGTTTCTTACATTTTAAGTGAAATAACCAAAGATAAGAGTTAAGACACTTTGCTTATAACATATCATAAAGTCTATTAGCTTTAATATAAGGGTGCTTAGAAGCAAAATCGTCTAATTTGCTTCACATATTGCTACGCTCTGCTTATCAGTCTATTGTACGGAATATACGATTCTTACATAAACTTTCTTGGTATAGTAATTCCAGATGGGCTCAAGTGATTTATCTATAGCATATGGAAGTAAATATTATGGTTTATTTTGATTGATCTGAAATTAATATTTATGAGAAGGAGACTGCTTTGATGGGTATTTATTAGGTAGAATAACAAAGAACGACATTTGATATTTTCCCACTTAGGAATTATAACTTGATTATATTCATACCCATACTGTCTACCGTAAAAAAATCATTAAACTGCAAAATCTTCTAGATAAATACGAAATATGCTTTCTAGTTCTACTAATAACTATTTAAAACACCCGTAACGGCTTTAGTTTCATAAAGGTTTAGAGGTTTATTTTTTGTACGATTTCTGATAAGTTTTTCTGATATTTATACTAAGTTGTAAAAAATAACTTATTTTTGTTTTAGTAAGTGTATGGCAAGTTAAGACAATATTGTAATTTTTGTTGTTGCTTGGCTAAACTATTATGGCCCAAATGGGCAGCATAATGTATAATTTCTATTTGGCTGGTTGGTAGACATATGTATTCAGGTTTGTGTGCTTGGTCAGAAATCCGCTTATAAACCTTCGTCAAGTAAGACACAATACACATAAGTGGATCCATCTAATTTTTAGAGACATAGGCCAACTAGATGATCCAAAGAATTGACTTGTCACCCTCAGAGGTATTTATTTGGTATGAGAACTTGGAGGACTTTGTGATCACGACGGATTTAACATGCATTAGTCACCATTAGCATACACTGGTGCACGTTGGGACTGGTGTGTGGTGACTGGTGCCTTTGGAACGCATCGGGTCCTAAAGCATGTCAGTCCAAGACCTTACCGACGTGTGGCTATCCCAGCCGAAAATTTCTATTTAAAAAAGAGTTTCATATCTATTATAACTTATTTATATCGATAGTTTCCATTGATTTTCATATGTTTTTTCTGGTTTTGATTGTCAAATGATGGATTATTTTTAATCTGTAGAAACGAAAGAACGAATAAATGTGTCTTTTTTATGTTCTCTAATGGCGTCTTTTAAAGTAATTTAGATTTCGGATGGTTTTAATAAGATAAAAAAAATTAATGAATGAAAATATTTCTTTTGAAATTTTAGATATGTAATTAAAAATACACTTTTTAAATATTGCTTCGAGAGTTAAGATCAGACTTCATATGATCTCAAAACTTATTTTTGTTTAAAAAATAAACTTCAAAAATATATTTCTTAATGTAAGATTTTAATATCAAAATAGTTTTCAACAAAAAGAGCAATTCTGAAATTGCTTTTCATCGTTATACTATATCCCGGGCATTTCTATGTTCCCATTTACTTTAGAAGATAATTTTCTTCTAGAAAGAACTACATTCAAGCGATATGGAGCGTTCAATTTACACCATTCCCAAGAGAAATTCTTTTAGAATTTTTCTCTAATTCTCTAAAACTTGAAAGAAAAGAATTCGGGGATCTCCAGTTATTCGGGAGTTTTATATGTGAATCATTGAATTCGTTGCCAACTCAGTGATTATGTTTCAAAGATAACTTAAATTCAGTGATTAATGTTGTAGTAAATATTATAAATAGTTCTTATATGTTGTATATTGTTTAAACATAGTTGAAAGTCTTCTAGATTGTTTTGTTAATAATAAGCTGTCTTTTGTCGAAATAAAACATTATTTTATTCATTTCATTGGGATTTAAGTTGCTCTTTTGGGAAAAAATTGATTGCAAACAATCGATATAATTGCGATACTCATAAGGTACGATATTCCAGCTATAGTTACATTATACATTGACAAATAAATCTGTTAGAAAACAGAATGTATATGTTATTTTCCTGTAGAAAATTCCTTTAAAATACTCCAGAAGTTTATTGTAAAACTACTTCTCAATTTGTCCAAAACCAAATTTCTCTATAAATAGAATACATAACAACATATTCCATGTGTTAAGAATAGTATTTGTTGTTTCGATTACTAAAGGCTTACTGTCAAAATCACTTAGTACCGTAACTTTTAAGGGGGTATAGGACACAAAAACTTCAAAAAAATCAAAAAAATTATTATTATCATAAAAAATAACACAAATATTTTAGAATAATTTAAAACAAAAATGTTATTTATATCTGCATTAGAACGTGAGACGTGTATTTTTTTGTGTCATGACATCTGTGTTTGACAACCACGTTTATAATCTTTGCTTCCTCGTAATATTAGATAGTAATAACGTTATCGAATCCTTAGTTGTTCGGTCGGTTTGGAGCGCTTCAGTAAGGAAAGTGATAAACTTCAAAGCTGTTTTTCTCCTTGATCGTGTTTTCGATGATTTTTTGACTTTAAATTGATATAACTCCAAATCTACTGCCCGTAGAGTGTCAAAATTTTCCACTCATATTTTTTAAACATATATCTTTAATTTGTCTTTAGGGATTAGTTGTAAATAGTTTATTTTTTATTTATTAATTTTTATAAAAAAGTGAACCTGTGAAATTATTAAAAAAAACTTCAATATTTTATTAAAAAAAAACTATGGCAAATATGAAAAATCGGTAAAGACAATATGTTAAATACATTTTTCTGTTTATAAAAATGCTAAATATTTGTTTACCAATAAATAAGTTTTTGACTTATAACAAAAATAAGAGACATCACTTTTTGACACATTTTATTTTTTAAAAAATAAATAATGATAATTTAAAACCTTTGACTGTCTAAAAGTGTAAGTATATTTAGTATACATTTATGGAAAAAAAATTATATTGATGTCTGCAATATTAAAGAAAAAAGTTGAAAGTGTCCCATACCCCCTTAAGTATACAAACTACACCCTTTTCCTCTAATTTGAGAGAGTAACTATTGAATAATTTCTTGTCTTATAAGCAGTTTCTTTTGTTTATACAATTGTAGCAGTCAGCAATAATACATTGCCCGTATACCGACTACACTGTTAAAAATGTTGGCATGCACCGGAATACCGGAACTTTCTAGCAGCCACCACTACTTGGAGTGGGATATAACCAATATTGTGGTTAAACCATAACTTTGATACACCATAAAAGTGGTGAATCCACACTCCAAATAGTGGTGGCAGCTAAGGAGTTCCAGGATTCTTGTGCAATAATGCGCCAAATTCTTAACAGTGCAGGGCCGGCCCCAGGACAGGGCGGTCCGGGCGGCCGCCCGGGGCGCAATGATCTAGGGGCGCCAAATCACGGAAAAAGAAAATAAACTGATATTAATAAATTAAGTTACAAGCCATATCCTAAAATCAAAAATTCCAAAATCGCTGTGAAAACGGTTAGATTTTGAATCGAACCTTTTCAAAATCTCATACCTCAATGTATGATAAAAGTGAAATCAATAAACAAATTTAATACAGCGCGCTACATTTAAAAATATACCGAAAATAAGTTAAAAAATCAATTATAGTAGCTGAAAAGCGCAATGCATTCAGATATTGTTTTCCAACTGCGCGTGTGGAAACTTTTTGAAATTAATTCAATTATTGGCTGAGTTTGATCCAAAAATGAATTAACACGTGTTCTCCGAGTCCTCAATAAAGAAGAAATCAAAGCTAGGGAAAACTATGCAAAATGAAATAATTGAATTATTGCATGAAAACATAAAGCATGACATCAATGAGCAACCCAGCCAAAAAATTCTACAGAATTGCTTTAAAAAAACTTTTAAAAAATTTCACAAATTCTGAAAGGATTTGAAACACTTCGTCTGCAGAATTGCTGCAAGAAAACTGCAGTTTTTTAAGTTTTCGTAAAGCAATTTTGCAGAATAATTTGGCTTTTTTTTAAAGAAAACGCTATCTATAAACTATAAAACTCCAAATTAGACTTGAAATCACTGGTTCGTGAGTTTGCAGAAAGAAAAGTTAGAAAAAAGGCATTTTTAATTACTTTTATTAGTTACAATTTATTTAACATATGGGATATTAGTTTAGTTAGCAAGACTGCATTTTAATTTTTGTTATTTTTTGCCTCAAGTGCTAAATTGGTGATCTTGTTAACTGATATTTGTCCGGCCCACTGGCACAATGGTTAGTGTACTAGCCTTTGGAGCTGCTGGGCTTGGGTTCGAATCCCGGTAAAGGCATAAATGTTTGTGCTTGTCAATAAATGTTGTTATTTGTCTATGTGTTTGTGTCGTCCTTCTTCGTGTGTCTCTTGTGACTGTCTGTTCTGGCGAGCTGGGTAATGGGCTATAAAGCCTACACTCTCTATTCTAGAGGGCGCATTCACTGTCATTTGTCATAACTGATATTTGAGTTTTTAATAAAGTTTTTTTTTTCAATGCTTTCTTGACTTTCTGATATTTTCGCATGAGATTTACATAAAATAAACAGGGGAGGGGGGGGGGGCGCAAAATTAAGGTTTTGCCCGGAGAGCCAAAATGTCTAGGGCCGGCCCTGAACAGTGTATAGTTAATTTGCCACATGGCTGTAGTTTGATCTTGAAATGCTAAGTTTGTCTGTTAGGTCACTTTTCCGTGTGACCTGGCAGAAAGGATGAGGTATGGATAGATGCGTGGCAAAGTTTTCAGGGGATAAGTTGAGTTAAGTATGTCATCTGAGACCTTCCGGTAAAAGGTTGCAGGGTTCTCATGTCAATGGGTTTGTTGAAAAAAGGAGTCTTTTGCAAAAAGAGGCTTGATATATTGCAAGGAATCACATATTTCATGTTTGTGTATTTTTTTTTCAGACTCAAACTTTTCAAAGTAACATGTAGGTCTTCAAAAAATGTTAAAATATGGAGTAGACATTGAAATAACATTTTTAGATATAATCTTTTGAATACAATATTGGATAGCATGAAGTCCTTATGATACTGGTATCAATTTTAAATTCCTGTACAAAGTCGGAGTTTAAGATTAATATTGAAACCGGGTTACTATAAAAACTCCTGAGCACTATGTTGTATTCGGGAAACTTTTTATAGGTTTTTTTCCACAGTTGAGTGTTTTGACTCCTAAAAATGTCTATCAAAAAATAATTTAACGGTCATTTATGTGTACCCTTAAAATAAAAAATGCCACTGTTTTTAAATTTAAATATGTTTATATAGGATCATTTTAAGTTTTTTAATTAGTGTTGCAATATTTTATCATAAAATAATTTGAAATGGAATGTTTTCATAATTCTCGACAAAAAATTCTAAATTTTGATTATCTTTCTAAAAAGATCTTTAATCATCTTTTAAAAATTCTTGTTAAACTTTATAAACTAAGAAAATTGACATTGAAATTTTTGGGGCTAAATTATAAATAGATTTTGACAATATAAATTTAACATAACTTTTTGTAAAAAAAATTGAAATTTGTCTTAAATCCCCCATAACTAGAAATAGTTAAAGAATTTAATGAAAAGAGAAAGCCTTTGATACCGGTTTTGAAAGAAATAACCTGCTTTCTTAATCGTTTCTCAAGAAAACTTTTGTTAGCATTACCATCGGCGAAATGGTTTGATATTAGGCAAAAATTCAGAATTTCATGTTTCGGATTGCAATAAAAAATGCAAATGATTAATTTTCTGTTTTATTTGCCATTGGAAATTGAACATTGAAATTTAATAAAATGAAATATAGTTTTTTATACACTGAATAGACATTATCTATTAAAGTTTTCTATAAAAAAAAAATAAAAAGTCAGAATTTCACATAAAATTTTATATTCTTTTTTCAGTGTTTCGTGCGTTAAATTCTGAATGGGAAGATGATCAATACATTTTGAGCATTATTTTATTTTTATAAATATTTTTCTCTTCTTCTTTGCAGTCAAACGAAATTATACTGCCTGGTAAATTTTCCCGTCGAATATTGCTAGGGTTCACATTTTGCAAATTTTTAAATGAATTGTGAAATGTAACTTTTTACATCCAAAACTTGAAAATTGAAAAAAAAAGGAAAACGCTTGATCCTTTGATCAAGAGTTTTTTTTTCAATTTTCAAGTTTTGATTGATTCGTATGCTAAAGAAACGTTCTGATCATTTTTCGAAAGATTTTTTGTGTCTCTAGCTTTTGAGAAAATAGGCCACATTAACGATTAGATCCCTTTGTATACTTCTGCAGAACAATCAGATGGCGGATGTGTGAGTTCTAATTTCTTGTTGAGTTTGTTTCGAAGGAGTACGTCATTGAAAATTTTTATTTACTAATAAGTAATTGCCAATCTCAAATCGACAACAGAATCAGAAAGGCCAACAAATGTTTTTTTTTTGGGCTAAAAAAGGCGACTAAGATCGAATTTTATTAGCCGAAAAACAAAACTAAAACTATATAAGACACTCATTCTGAATGTCTTGCTGAACCTGGATTTTAAACCAAGACTCACCCGCTATAAACTTTCGACAGAAATATACTTAGAAATATCTTTGGTGCCATACAAGAGGGAGGATGTTGGCAAACGCGATTATATTTTGTGCTTTATAGGCTCTATAAGAACTAAACTAAACTAAACTCCTAGGTACAACAGCCCATTACTAAGCCATGGCCTGTCGTGCCCATTTCAGCTTTCGTGACCTAGAGCTCTGGGGTGCGAGGCATATGTCCCGGTAAGGTGATCAGCCTCACGAGGAACCCCCAGAGTTTAGTTCTCAAACGTGCTTGGTACCCATTTTATCGACCCACTCAAGGGATGAAAAGGGGTCAACCTAGCCCAATCCGGGAATTTATAGGCTCTTTAAGCATCCTCAAACCACGCAGGTCATCCGAAGCAACCGACTAAGATGACTCGGCCATATCTGGAACGGTCCTGACAATAACCCCGTAAAAATTGCCACCCTCAAGAATCCTGAGGTGTCCCGCTCCAGAGGTAGACCCCCTACTCGATGGCTCAACGGCACTGAAAATGACCTCAAACTCCTCAAACTTACCGGCGTTACATACGTCTAGCAATTTGCTCTAGCGGTTACCTTGAGAATCTCAAGGTAACCGCTTTATACGTATTTATTCGAAAGCTCACTGAAGTTGGATCTCAAGGCCACCAACCCAACTTTTGTCGGTTTTTTGGCCAAGATCAAAGGAAAGGTTGCCATAAGGAAAATAGCAAACATATTGGCGTGTTATCTCTTTTTTAAGTGATCCTTCGAAAAAGTATGTAAAACATCGAATTGAATTGTATTGAGTTTTTCTTAATTTTTTTTATTTAAAGCAGGACGCATTCAATATTTTGATAAAATAAAATTCAATCACATAAATGAATGAAATTCAAAATTTGACACTGTAAAATATGTTGATGATAAAATGCTTTCTATGTTAATAAATGTATTGAAACTCTTATTTATATCTTACCCGTAATCAATACAATTAATTTTTAAACAAGATTTTGTATTAAAATACTGAAACCTGGTTGGAGTTAATAGCTTAATCAGTTATTTTAATACATATAATTTCTAAATTTTTGGCAGACAATACTGAAAACACTTTTTTATTTGACCTGATTTTAATCAGTAATACTCCGGCATTAAAAGTTTTAAATATAAGTACGGAAAAGGACAGTCATCAAAAAAAAACAATCCAGAAAAAAATGCACTTTCCTATACACTTTTAAACAAAAAAAAAATTCCCCGTAAAATATTAGTAATGGGCAGGGACCGGCAGCAAAGATACCAGTCATGCCCCGTTAAAAAACAGTCATGTCCTGTTTTTTTTGTTTTTTTTTGTTTTTGTTTTTTCAAACAGTCATGTCCCTTAAAGATGGTATAAACAGTTAAATCACCATCATCCACCATCTTCGACGACGTTTTTTATATTTTTTTCTAATTACCTCTGGATAATTATCTAAGCTCTCTAAATGTAAAACACAAGCAGCAATCAAAATTTCATCATCCATAATCTAGTTGATTTTAAACAATGAATAAAATCGCCGTGCTACAATCTCACTCGCCAAATTCTCGCCAACCAAAGGTCGAATCGCTAGAGGTCAAAGCGCGTTCAGCGGCCGCTAGACGTATGAAACGGCGGTGTAATAAGAACTGCAAGGGAGTTGCCATTTACAGAGGAAGCTAGACAGAGAGGGCGTCATGTTGAGGCAGCCAAGGTCTGCAAAGGGTCGTTGCGCTCCTGAATAAGAATAAGTAATTGCATACATATTTGACCTTGTTTTTCCATTAAACTTCTTTGTTAGTGAATAATGGAAGTGGCACTACTGATAAATACTACTCTGATGCGACATAATCTCTCTGTTGACAGATTATGTCGCATCCTATTTCAAATCATGAAATGTTCACCATACGCCTACCAAATGGGCTATAAAAATCACAGCATTGAGAAAACTTGGAGTTCAACCGACAATGTCCAAGAAAAATGATCATTCAGCTGCACAACTTTTAATAACCTAATAAAATTGGAGAATATGCGAAAAAAAAATTATTGCTCTCTCTCCTTATTATAACTCTATGACTGGAGCATAACGATTTATGAGACAAGATCTTTAGCGCACTAAACAATTCATTAAAAAAAGAGTCTGAAAAATGAGTTTTTTTAGCCTGGTTTTAAAGACAGTTTTTTATAGACATGTTACATATATAAATTTAAATACACTTAGCTTAATACACTTTGTTTCTCCGTGTACCGTTGCTTACTTTTGCGTTTTCCTTATCTTTTATATTTATATTTCTGGGAGTTGCTTAGTTGTAAAAAGAGGCCAAAACTAGATAAAATATTGTTCACTAAGCATGTTTTCTTATGTATGTGTCTTTTTGCCTTTTTTTGGGAGGAGGGGTATTGGAACAGTAAGATCGTTAATTGTAAAATGAGTTCAAATAAAGTACAAATTAAAATGCACTCGTGGCTTTCTGTTTGCATTAAATGTTTTTAATTCTTCCTCGGAGAGTCAAAAAACATACTCCACTACACTATAACTACAGTTTTTAATTAAAAAATATTGATTTAACTAAACGTTTTGTACGCTCAAAAAGCGCTACCAATTTTTATAATTACTAACGTTGTTGTTGGTTTTTATAAACTTGATCGCCAAGGTCATAAGCTAAACATTTTATATTTTTATCATTTACGATTAAGCTATAAATTGATATTTAACTAATTTTTATTTGAAGAATCGTTGCCGGCAATTTTACGCCAACCCTGACAAATTGGTATTATAGCAACCTTTGGCGAAAATAGCAATTGCATTGGCAATTTCTAAAGGTTGATCTATTTAAATCTTAAATGCATATAATTTATTTTGAAGCTTATACTGAACTGTGTTGTTTTTTGAAGGCCATCGTACTACAGATGCATATTAGGATTTTATGTCTTTCTTTTTTCGCCAAATACTTTGATAAACTCGCCAAGTTATTACAAAAAACGCGCCAAATGACCTTTTTTCTTTATTAGCTGGTTGGTTGTGCAATGGTCATTGCGCCAAAGCTGAATGGGTGTGTTATTGGTAGCTATATATTTTCCTCGCCAAAATTTCCAAACATGCCAAATGAGCTAAAATGTTTTTATTCGGGAAATTATTATGACATTATCCGTTAATTTTATAGCATTTTTTAAATTTTAAATTTTTATGGTCATATAAGTAACGGGATTCTGTGCTTTATAACGAACGGGAAAAGTAACATAAGTTTATTATCCAAAAAAAACCAGATTAAATGGTAGTATGGTACAAATACTTGGATCGATTTGGTATTTATTTTTTTTCCAACCCGTGCAACACCGGGTAGTTCAGCTAGTAGTTAAATAATGATGGCTTTATCTTAAAATTGTAGTGTAGTAAAACGTCCAATTGTGTGTCAGATTATATTTTTACCTCAGTAAACCAGACTCAGTAGATTTAATCTACGAGGTATTTAATGATCAAAGTTGTATTTAAACCCAGCGTAACAAACTCGAGTGGAAGTCGAACCTATTCGCCATCATCAAAGACAATGGCAACTAAAAACTTTGATATTAATCATGTCTCATCGTATTCTTAAGTTAGGATGAAAACGAAAAATTGAAGAAAAATGATACATTTAAAACAATATATTTTTTTTTTTACCAGTAACTATTATAAATCTGATTTCTCAACAACACATAATAAATCTCAATATCATAGTAGAAAAAAATAAATGAATCATTAGTAAATAGTTTACGATATTTTATAAAAGTACTTATAACATTTACAACACATACATCCCATGTCATGGTTTGTCAGTTCCATAGAGCTAATGCATTGGTTTTATAGTCACAACTTCCTCAGAAGTATTGCTTTGCTATGTTAGCCCTTTTTCCCCAGGTATGGTAATCAACTTAACATCGAAATGAAACAAATTTGAAACCGAAATGTTGTCTAGTTACTTAATTATTTTTTTTAAAGTTTTAAAATGCCAAAAATATACAGCAGGTGGCGACATTATTTTAAAGCTTTATCAGTTAATAATTTAATAACATGATGGTATTTTCTTTTCAAATTTGTTTTAAATTCATGTTATGATGATTCCCATACCTGGTGAAAATGTAATAACATGGGCACGCAATTCTTTTGCCAAGGTTGTGATATCAAAACTAATGCATTAGCTCTATAGGACTTACATTACCTCTTAACATCTTACCTAACATCCCCGTTGGAAAATGCTCCACTTTGACATCAATCTCTTGCCCCACCACTGTTTGCGATGCAATCCAGACATACTGCTTCCCAGTGATCCCCAGTTGTTTGGCGGCCCCCATGATGTCGAAGCCTCTTTTATCGGCTCAGAGGCTTAGTGGCAGTGCTTCGCATTGCCACATCACAAGTCCGGGCATCGAATCCCGGTTTGGGTGAGGTTGACACATCCTTTTATTTTTTGTGTGGGTCGATAAAATGGGTAACGAGCATGATTGGGAACTAAACACTGGGGGTTCCGCGTGAGGCTGACCACTTTACCGGGACATATGCCTAGCACCCCAGAGCCCTAGGTATCGAAAGCTGAAATGGGCACGGCAGGCCTTGGCCCAGTAATGGGCTGTTGCGCCGAGGAGTTTAGTTTACTCATAACATTTACAACACATAGGTCCCATGTATCTTAACAACTTACCTAGCATCCCCGTTGGAAAATGCTCCACTTTGACATCAATCTCCTGCCCCACCACTGTCTGCGATGCAATCCAGACATACTGCTTCCCAGTGATCCCCAGTTGCTTGGCGGCCCCCATGATGTCGAAGGCCTCTTTCCTCGTCGCGAACAGCAAGAAGATCCTGGCCTCTGAATCGGCTATGTCCTGCAGCTCGTTGACGTAGTCCTCTTTGGTTGTGGATTTCAACGTCACTATGTTCAGGATTTCTAGTCTGGAAAAAGGTATTATGTTGGAGTGAGGGCACACAGTACGGTGGATTATCTATTCTAGAATTCTTATTATCTAGTATTCCTTAATGAAGATGCTTTTTAATTTAAAAGGATTTTAAAACAAAATGACATTTCCTCTTAGCAAATTTTACCGTTACTATTACATTTACCATACCTTACCATACATTGCATATGAAGAGTACACGGGAAGAACAGCTTTATTTTTTAGGAGTCTTACCTTATGTGTCTGCTTGGCGGACATTGGTGACAGGAAACCGGTTTTCTTTCGGTTCTTCATTTGCAGTTTAAACATGTGTGTCGTATCACCTTATCTTTGCGTGAATCAGGGATGCCGTGAAAGATAAACAAAGCGAGGAATTGGTTTCTTTTCGCCAGTTTAGGCTATTTCTCGCTATCATCCCCAAAGAGGCTATTAAGGAAACCCTTCTACGACATAAAGCGGTTCTTCCCGTGTACTCTTCATATGGTACTACAACATTTATATTTAGTAATTTAAAGTACATTAATAGTAAATTTTTAGTCTCTATCGCATTTTAAATTTTATAAAAAAAAATTTAACTTTGTATTAGAAACATAAGGGTTTAGAGTAAATGTTTTATATCTATGGGATAAAATGTATTATGCCTGATATAGTGTATAAATATTAGATAAATTTAAATATATAATATGAATTTTCAAAATAACATATACATTTTATTTAAGCAAATACACTACATAAATATTACGAATTAGGTCCAAAAATATACTAGAAAATTACTTAAACTCTCTTCCAAAGCCCATATGAATGAGGTCTCTGACTGCTCGAATAAAGTCGCCATGCCCGCCCATTTGTGACGTCACGACCGAGAAAGTATGCCAAGAATACCGTTTTAAGATACTGAGCATGACTTTGGCTTGGTGTTCAACAGTTGGCGCCAACTGCAGGATCCTTGAATCAGATACTCTCTGAAAAGAAAACATTGTCGGAGAAATATGTGTGCGTATTTCTAAATTAGGAACTTTTTAAGGAGTAATTTACTTTTGACTATGGATATACTTTGGAGAGTCTTATAAATTAAATTTTTAGATCATATGATTGGTAGTGAAATGAATTTATACTTTTTTAGCATCAAAACAAAATGTTCATTTTTCTATTTATTTTCCAATGTACCTTTTCACAATAACTACTGATCAGATCATCTTAAAATTTTCTGCGTGTGTTATACCAACCTTATATATATTAATCTGAGGTTAAAAGTTTTTTCTAAATAACTGTTAGATTTTTTTAAATAAAATAAGTTTTAAAGCACCCAAAAAATCATGAAATTTTTCACTTTTTTGCCCCATAAAATTTTTTTCACTTTAGTTTTATTGAAATTTATAACCTCAGATTAATCTATACTATTTATTACATCATATAAAAAAAGTTTACGAGAAAAGATAGCATAGTTTTTGAGAAAAGGTACATCGAAGTTCAAAGGATCAAGTTCTGAGAAAAACGCATTTATAGTTTTTATTGTTAACCCATTTCCTTACGAAGCCGTGACATTAAAATGGCTTTTAATGTCAAAAATATTTTTCCAATCGTCTTGATACTTTGTGACATTATTAATAAAGGTTGTAATAGTATTTTAAGCCTATAATTTTTGTTTTGATTTTTCCCCCGATTTTTGGGTATTGAACCCCCTTAAGCACATCAAAAACAAAATATGTTAAATTATCAAATACAATAATTTCATCCTGTGAAGATAAAACATAATTTTATATTTTATGTTGAAGTTCAAAAGATTAAAATGTTCACACTATAATTAGTAATTGAAGCTGTGTACTTTTTCATGAAAAAAGTATTTTATTTAACTAAACGGTTAATTTTGCTAGCATCAACATATTTTGAAACTGTAGCTGTACTAATTAATTAGGGTATATTATTCTTGCCAGTAAAGCTGTTTTTGACACTTGGGAACAAAAAAAAGTAAAATATTTGGTTTCAAGAAAAATACTTATTTCCTCGCATCAGCATAACAATTAAATTGATTGTTTATTCTAAGTGCTGTATTTATTTTGAATCAGATAAATTTAAACCTGGTTCAGATAAATCCAGAAATCAAGTATTTTATTATACTGAAATGAATCGAATAAAAATATTGTTCATCTCTTAAAAAATATTTTAGATTATTGCTTTATTCATCTATTTTTTAGAATTGTAAAATAAATACTTATCGATCTAGGGACTACACTTTGGGGTTTAATTTAAGTTTGACAGACCGTAACTTATGCTGCATTATACCCACTTTTTCTTCTGGTCTTGCAAGATGAAATAGGCCCATCAGACCTTGGCTTTCTATGAGCGGTCGAACCAGTTTATTATTGTCATCATATAAGCGTAGAACAAATACAATTGCTAAGAAGAATCAAATATTACCAGTACTAGGAAAAAACCTCTTCAGTCATGACAAGTCAATAGAGAAAGCGTGGCTTTAGCTCATTGAATGCGATATCTGCTTCTGACACTCAGAAATGTGAGCAATATTTAGCGTTAGGTCGTGCGTAGAAATAATTTCCTTCTCCATGCCAGAAGATTAAGGGGTTTCTATTGATCTGAGGTATCCGATTAATTCTCCAATACTTCGCATGTAGCTTGGATGGAGCTATTTCATGTATGTGTCTTTGGACTTGTAACTTTACTCTAGTAAGTTGTCATTGTAATGTCATTTGGATGTAATTGCAGTGGCTGAAAGTGATTTATTTAGATGAAGTAAATGGTTTGAAAAATGTCTAATTTTTCAAGCTCTTCTTTACCGATATGTGTGAGTAACGTTATACAAATAAACTTATATATTTTGGAAATGGGAGCATATTTAGCAATCGGTCTTGGGTTGAAATAATTTCCTAGTCCATGCACGCAGATGATGGATTTGCTATTGATCCAAGCAATCTGATTAGTTGTCCAATACTTCGAATAAACTTGACAGCATTTTTGCTGGGATTATTTACATGTGTGTGTTTTTTTAAATCAAAAATCGCATTCGTGTCGTCTAACATCTGAATATTTTTAGTGTTTATTGTTACTGTACGTTTGTTCATATATTTTCATTTACTACTAAGATATAAAATAAAAATTGTTTTACATTAATATTTTTCAGTTTGATGAATATTTTGTATTAGAAAAATGTTTTTTATATTTTATAATTTTTATCTACAAAACATCACGGTCCCTACCCCCCCCCCCCCCCCGTCATAGGAATACACTCTTAAAACAAAAGAGTGAAATCCACTCCTGTAGGAGAAGTGCATTTTTTACACTTCAAAGGAGTGAATATTAACTCAGACTGAGTTAAAATCACTCGCGTTTGTTTTAAGAGTGTATAATGGAGAAATGGAGTGTTTATATTGTCCTCAAAGTACACGAAAATGATATATGCGTAGTTAAATCTTATTTAACCCCTTAACGATCTTATAATTTCAAGAAAACTGCCATGAAAGGAATCTATTTCGATATTAGTGGCGTGTTACTTAATGAACACCCCAGTCATTTGTGGTATAATTGATGGATTAAAGTTAGTTTTAATCTGATAGGCTCGTCATTACTGAACAACCATAGCCTGGAAATATCACGAATACGAGAAAGGAGGGATAAAAAAAAATCTAAATCCAAACCGTAATTTTTGTTGATATCATGATCTTTACAAACTTATTTTTATTTTGTAAATTGTCTCCAACGTATATCCATAAAATACATAATAAAAGAATAGAGTATTAGATTATACTTCATACAATATTATATTTATCTAAATATATATAAACATGAGAAGAAAACACAGATATACTTTTGGCTTTACCTAGATAAAATATACGAAAGAAAAAACACACGTAGAGTCAAATGTGGGTTGGAATTCTTTATTGTTGGAATATTTAAAAATACAATGTGCCTTAGCACAAAAGGGGACGCTGTGTTAAGTGAAGAAAATGGACACATGCCTCTTTTCTTCTAAGTTACAGAAGAAAGGACTAAATGACAACACATATGGATCGGGATGGATGTAAATATGGAGGTTGGTAGAGAGGTCAGAATAATAAAGAGATGCGTGGCGGGAAAATAAAATGAAGCCGCTTTTTGAAATTTCGTAAATAGATGCGAGTTGTTGATCGTGGTAATATTTTAGTAAACACGTTTTGGAACTAAATCTTTAAAAAAATCTGCTTGATGTCACAAAAATGATGGTTCTTAGTAGCTTCAACGTGTGGTGAATTGTTTCACCTTACTTTCGTTTCGGTATTCGGTTGAACTGTTTTTCATAATTTGGAAGCCAAAACCAGAGAAATGATTCAACCGAAATTGGTGAAATATTTCACCACACGCGTTGCTGCCTCCAGGAAACATATTTTTTTATAAAACCAATCGTCTTATTTGCAATAGCGTAGACCAATCATGTTTAATATAACTCTTCAGGCGTGAAACGCTTATGAAACATAAATTAGAGTAAGAAAATTAAATAAATAAAAGTCCCTAAGCAAAAAAATGTTATTGCTTTTGCGCAAATTAGCCAAACTAACTTTTAGTGTGCCGATCTGATATTTGTGCTATCCTGACGTTTAATCTTGCTGCATGCAAGTTAGTTCCAAATAATTGTACCCAAATATTCGTTTGGGCTCATCGCGAAAGAGATCATTGCCTCACTTTCGAAACCTTTTTCTGTATTGGTTTTCTGACATAGCAGCATCCCTGTATTATTCTAACCATAATGGAGGTTGGTATGAAATGTAGAAAGCGACATAGAAGCAGGCATGCGGCAAGCATTCCATGCAAACAATACAACAAACATTCAACATTGTTTTCATGCAAAATCTAATATGCAAATTCATGCTGTGCTATTTACGCAAACGTAATAAAAACGCATTCGACTAAACAAATATTTTCCTTTTGTATGTGTTCTTTCAAAGTCCTGATTTGAATTTTGTTTACTTTTTTGTCATTTATTTTTCTTTTGTTAAGATTAGCTATCAGTACATGTGAGCTAGGTTACTGTTTTGTAATTGTGTAACCGAAAAAATTATCAGTTTTTGTAAAATATTTCTGGTAAAAAAATATTTAGCAGAAAATATTACAGTGATTAATAAAATTTTAAGTTGAATAGTTACGATCTAAAAATAAATAGCTAATTTTTATAAATTCATTTGAATTTAATTTTAAGATGTGACATTTGGCTTAATAAAGAAGTAATTAAAATTTGTAAATTTATTTTCTTAAAATACATTTTTCACCTATTGCCTTTATAAATAAAATGGCTGTAGCACAATACGAAAATTTTCTGACTTAGAAATCTTTTATTCGCAGACATTTAAAACAAAGAGCTGATTTAATTAAAGGTTAATTAATTCAGGTCGCGTCTGATTTAAATAGCAGGTATTACCTTAACCTCATTGTGCTTTTAAATTCTTTGAATCGCGTTTAAATGCTTGAATCATGCAAATAATTTGAATTGTAGCAATTGCGCTTTATTTTGTGATTTCGGTTAAAACTAAAGTGTAAGCAATGTTTATGTTAAGATTTTTATGTAGGTTGTCTTATTCGTTATTAAGCTTTAAAAGTTATAAAAAATTATATTTTAAATTAATTATTTTTAATTAAAATATACTTGATTAAATTAACTTATGTGAAATCTATTAATTGATTGGATTTCTAGATTGTTTTAATTTTGGATTGATTCATTTGGATTGATTCATTTTGGATTTCTGATATGTTTATATATATTTTTTGTATTTAAAGAGTTTTTGATAGTTGTAAAAGAAAGTTTGGTTTAAGAGATTTATCTGTCCATAAAAGTTTATTGTATTTACACTTTGTGAAAATATTTAAATTATTTTAGAATTTTAAAATAAAAATTTCATAGATAACAGTTTCAAATTTCAGTTACCTTAACATCGTTCATTATTCTTTTTCTTATCGTACTCTGTATATAATAAAAACATCGATCATACATTCACATTTAACATGCCTACGAAACACACACAAGTTTTTATTAATTTTATCAAAAGTACATTGAACAATCCAACGAGTGCAGCAAGTATTCAGTGCATCACAAAACACATATTTTTTTTTACACAAATGCAAAGCTGATCTGTTCTACCTGGGTCTGAATCCGGAATTGTAGAAAGGCAGCACAAGAGAGGAAATAGTCTTATCAGAACGAATTATTATCTTGAGGAACTACATGAGGTTAGAGATTCTCTGAAGATGGTGTCATAATTTATTGGTGTTAGTTTTTTTTACTTTGTAGATATTAAAAAAAGTTTTTTTATACGTATGATTATGGAAATTCAGAAGGTATTGTTGATTGGATCAGTTTTTTTAATCTGAAATGCTAGATGCAAAAGAAAAAAATGTAATTCGAAATGCTGGCGAACGTTATTTAAATTGAAAAGAAATATACATTTTGTTCATTATATTTTGTAGCGTCGTACTTTCAATAATTTAAGTATTTTCAATGTTAACTTTACTTGCAAAGAAAGAAATGATTGGTAAAAAGATTGACATAATATCAAGTTTAAATGTTGCAAACTAACGCTCTTTTGTTTTCTGGATAATTAATTGTGTACAAAAAATGACTCATTTCAAATGTTAACATAATAAGAGTTTCATTATTTTTTGTGCACAGAGTAAAAAATATATAGACTCTCTAACTATTGTACAAAAAATTAATATGAAAAGCTGTGACTTTCAATTACAATTTATGCATGCCGTATCACCCGAATTTTTTAAAAAAGGAAACTTGAAACTCTATAAAATATTGAGCCCATCTCTTTAAACACTGTTGCCGGCCCACCGGCGCAGTGGTTAGTGCACTAGCCTTTGGAGCTGCTGGGCTCGGGTTCGAATCGCGGTAAAGGCATGGATGTTTGTGCTTGTCAATAAATGTTGTTATTTGTCTATGTGTTTGTGTCGTCCTTCTTTGTGTGTCTCTTGTGACTGTCTCTTCTGGTGAGCTGGGAAATGGGCTATAAAGCCTACACTCTCCCTTCTAGAGGACGCAATCACTGTCATTTGTCATAAACACTGTTGAATTTATCAAGAATATGCATTCGCAAGTTCTGTTATACGTATAAATCTATCGCAAGCCATGCTGTAATCATGTCTTTCAATTAAAGCTAAGATATCCGATTCGTTGTAATGCAACTATTCAACTAAATGCAAGACAATGTTAAATGCAACTCTTCTAAGCTTCTCAGTATCTGTAAAACATAAAAGTGATGCATTTCATATAGAAAGTTATATAAGGCCATAAAATATTTCGGTCAGGTGAAATTGTGATAAATCTTCTAGATCAAATTCAAATATGTTAATAAGAAATCAAAGTAAAAAAACTATACTAAAAAATAGTTTATTATTATTTAATTACATTTAATTGAAAGAGCATATGGTAAGTTAATTTGAAAAGCCATACCATAAAATATTTTGATGCATCAAATAATATTATCTGTATACCTTAATTAGAAAATTAATAATTAATTTCTATCATTGGCGTTGCATTAATCTGATTTAGTGTGCGAAATTTGTAAATGATTACTATCTGACGATTATTAGACGACATTCCAGTTTAAAAAGCCACAACAAATATTACACCTAAGATTTGCAGCCTTTTTATTTGTTGTATTGGAGTAAAAACAAATCTTAAACAAAATATTTCTTTTTCATAAATTTAAAATATGCCGCATTATTAGATGGATAATCAAATTGCTTTTATTCCTTTAGAATATAGTGACACACACATACATGTTGACAATCACATTTAGTGCACATTCACAAATGCTTACAATTACATTTTATTTTATATTTAATTTTAGTTTTATGCATTTCATTACCATTTATTAGCCACAAAAACATAGACACAGCAGTTTAGTTCAACACTTAACATGTACAACTGCACACAGAATAAACAGCCGTGATTTTTAAATATGTACTTTTTTTTAGTTTTATAATTTCTCTTTAATTTTAAACTGTAAATATATAGATTATTATAGCGCGATGGCTTCAAAGTTGCATGGCTGCAAGATTACCTTATATAGCTTTTCAGGAAATAAATAAGCTTAATTAAAATTCCTCACAAAAACTTAAATATACTACATCTCATGCACAGAGTTAAAACTATTACACATATAGTTTACTTTAATATGGAAATAAATTTAAAAATAAAACATACTTGTTCATTTCTACAAGCTGCTTGTGAATTTTTGTATACATTCTACAAAATATTTTCGAAATTCGCACTGTGTTTAAAATTTATCTTTAAACTACATTTTTTCCCTTTTGAAAAAAAAATGTTGTTATATTACGGTATTGAAATTAACGATTGTTTGGTTAAATAGAAATATATAAGTGAATGTAATAGTAAATATTCAGAAACTTTATTTAAATCACACTTCAGTCGACATACTGAAAATTTTACTACTGAAATAATAGGGTCTGGATTACAATAAATAATTCAGTCTTCCTTCATTAGATTATTTTTGATTTGTGACCCATTAGTTATGTTAGTTACTGCAAAAGAATATTTGTCATATAAATAATATTGTCTAAAATTATCTAAAGTTTATTTAACTTTTTCTAAAAATCCCAACGAAACGGTACAATTATGCTGTTCAAGAAAAAAAAATCCAAAATATTGATTAGAAAAATTTATTTTTCCCCGGGATTTTTTCCGATAAAACATTAATTTTTTATTGCAGAAGCATCATACAAAGAAATACAATTTCCCAAATTATAACTAAACTCTATTCCCTATCAATAAATATTGTGGTGTGTTTCTATAAATGCGGGTAAATATTTTCAAATTTATGCACCTCAATAAAATAAGAAAGACTGCAATAAAGGATGCATGTCCCTATCCCTTCCAAAAACATTTTCTCAAAGTTGTGGAAATGCAATACATTTTTTAAAACATTTTTTTGTACATGTGCTGAAACCAGAATACAGTTTTTTATTCCAAGGCTTATCTACGTCCAGAAAGGGAAAAAATGAATGAAATCGGCTTGAAAACGTCAAACCGTTGGAAAAGACTTGCGCTCTGCATGATATAAAAAGTTTTTTTTTATCGGATATCAAAGGAAATCCCTTTTGGAATAAGGTTTTCCGTTGAATCGACCGAATTTTAGTCAAGTTCGTGTATCGGTTTTCCGACAGTCATCTTCGTAAGCTTGAATCAAGGTATGAAGGCTCAGAAAAATTCGGTTTGAGCCCTTGTTTTGGAAAGTGAAAACAAAATGTAAAAATATAACGGGATATTCTGACCTTTGAAAGGTAACTTTTATGTATAAGATATACATTTTTGTTTTTATATGTTAATTTTTTAAATATTGAAACCACTTGTTCATTATTTTGAAAAGTTAACAACACGTCGAAGTACCACACAAATATTACCAACTTATAAAACAGCACAAAATATAAAAATATGAGGGCACATTCTGACTTTTAAATAGTAACTTTTTTAGAACAGATACATTTTATTGTTTCTTGTATTGATACACTTATCATTTTTTTAAAAGAATCAAAGTAACTTTATTATTATTTTAAAAAGTAAAAGGGTAAACAAAAGGTTGAAGACCACAAAGACGTCATTAACTATTAAATAAAGTAAAATTATTTAAAAAATAATGTAATAAAAAATGATAATTTAATAACAAAATATAAAATTGATTAAGATAGAGGATATTGCCCCATATAATTTTTTATGTCGATAAATATGTAAATATCGAACAAGAATTTAGAAACTTTATTTTATCTCTCAAAAAAATTTGCATAGGTAGTCTCAAGCTTGTTTATTGAATTGACTAATATTCAGCAGTTAAAGGCATTTATACAAAATTTAATAAAAACAGGTGTTTAAGACATCTTTAATTCATTATGGAGCCCTAAAACAAGGTATTTTTTTTAAAAAAAGTCATGTACTTTACACAGAAATATGGTTGAAAAAAATGGCACATTTATCAGACATTTTAAAACGTATGTTGTTGTTGTAACATGTTGTATGTTTTGTTGTTGTAACATGTTGTATGTTTTGTTGTTGCTTTAAAACGTATGTTGTTGCGTATGTTGGAAAACGTATAAAGAGTATAAACAGTTCGTGCGTATGATTAAACTAATCATCAGGGGGGAGGGGAGAAGGGGGTGAATTAAATTTATTTATATATAATTAAAACTAGTTGTTATGTTCAGGTTAATTCCTGTAATAATATTTTCTACATCTTAAATTTTTGTAACCTAACTTTTAGACTCCGTTCATTAAAACATTTACTTTAGAATAACATTATACCTATATTTATGTAAATCATTCGCTGTATAAACGTAGAATTATTCTATTACGCACTTAAGAATAATGATTTTACAGCAATATATATTTACATTAGTTTACATTAGTAAGAAACATTAAGATTAAAAATAAGACGTGTATTCTTTTTCCTTTTAAGAAACAAATATATAACTTTTTCTTTTAGCAGCAAACAGACTTGGTTCCCAAATATCCTTTGTAATGACATTCTTGATGTTCATGACATCCGATTATCACAACTCCCTTTCCGTTGAGATGGTAATTATCTCAAAAGGAAAAGGTCAATTTCCTGGCCAGGAATGTATACCAAAGGGGCTGCAAAGCTTAATCGAGGAGTTGGAAATTAAACTTTGTGTCTCTTTAAGTACGAAGGAAAGTTCAAATGAGATTTTAGTTTAATAGCACTTAAAGTAATTTAATTTAAATTGATCTTAGTATTGTTGGAATTTTTAGCTTGATTTCTTGTATTAATGTCGAACTTAGTTACATATAACTCAAATTTATCTTTAACTGTTTGAATATTTAGCTTGATTCCATTTAATTGATGCCGCATTTCAGTTGCAAAATGAGTAATGAAAATGGGTTTTGAATCCCGGGCAAGTGACGAGGCTGAAACTAACTTAAACAGTCATCCCACTCATCCTAATAGCAAAATAAAAAGCTGATTGATGCTTTCATCAACGCAGATTTACCATCCATCCCCTCCGACTCAAAATCAAACAACAAACCAGCCCTCTTCTGACACAAATGCCATCGCAAAACAATAGCTCTGCACTAGACCTCGAAGAAAATCTTCCCTTCCCGAACTTAACCCTCTAATGCATGAATTTTTATTTTCATCACAAAAAATATATATGTATCTTTAATACTAATACATTATGGGAAAAATACTGGAAAAAAATAACTGCATTAGAATTTAAATAATTTCAATTTTTAAAATTTTTCCATATGACAAAAACCAACCACAACATTCCAATTTTGATAATAATGACTAGAAAACTACTAAATATATTTCAAAATAACCCTTTTTGACTATAATTATTTTTTCAAAACAATTTATTTGTATTTAGTACTAATATTATTATACTTTGAATAGCCGGTTCCCCTGGCTCAATGGTTAACGTGTTAGCCCTTATAGCTGGTTGGCTCGGGTTCGACTCCCGGTCATGGCATGGATGTTTGTGTCCGTCAATAAATGTTGTTATTTGTCTAAGTGTTTGTGTCGTCTCTTTCTTTGTGTGCCTCTTGTGATTGTGTCATTCTGGGGTTGAATACAATAGACCTAAGGTCGCAGTGTTCGGAGAACTTGCCCCCCACCAAGAAAGTCATAACAAATCAAGTCATATGTCATTAGGGGAGAGTGTTGTACCTTGGGACAATTTTTACATTTTAATTTTTTTCGTCGATAATTATTGTCAAAATAAAAATTTCAAAGCAGCATTTCAACACACCAATATATTCCTCTATAATATATTTTTTTAAATTCTGGCAGCTTGAAATTAAAAAATTGACACTCATTTAAAGTAGAGAGGATAAACTGTCCCAAGGTACAACATGATGTTGTACCTTGGGACATGCTTTATAATTCAGTCAATGGCCATACACTTGAACTAATTTGTGTCAGGAGAGAAACAAACTTTATTTCAAAATACATCAGAAAATGTGCTCTTTAGAACATTTCATCACACGGAAGGAAAAAGATTTATCAGGTGTTGCCAGAATTATATTTTCAAACTTCAATCATTATAAAATAAATCCAAAACAAAGCTGAGTTGTATTTTGCATGTTTTGTGGAATTGCTCTTAAAATAAATAATAAAGATATTTTTATTTACCCAAATTATTAAGAATTTAATCAAAATATTAATACTGTCCCAAGGTACAACACACTACATGTTTTATATAAAAGCAAGATAGTGGCCAATCCAAATGCATTATCATTATTTTCTCATAACCAAAATATTAAAATCTTCTCTTTTATGAAGAAAATAAAATGCAGTTGACTTTTTGTAAGAGTACTAAGGTAAAAAATTATATTAGAATGAGAAAAATATTTACTTTGGGGTAATGAAATATTATTTTTTGTCACCATTTCATCAAGTCAATGATGCTAGTGCTAAATTTTATTATGATGATGTCTGTTGGTTAAGGCTACTATTAGAAATAAACAATGTATGAGTATTGCCAATAGATTCTTAGAAATTGTCAGTGTCCCAAGGTACAAACGTCCCAAGTTACAACACTCTCCCCTATATTTTGAACACTGCCAAAAACGTAATTTAACAACAGTTAATAACCTCACTCTTTAATTTTGAATACGCTTTTACTAATGTCATCTATGAGGGTTATTAGTAACTAAAACTTCAAAATGGAATGTAATAGATGAAAAAAACCCCACAAATTTGTCGAGAGGGAGCTCTATTTTAATAGAATAAAATGGATTATGCAGCTTGTTGCCAAACGTCAACAGTATGCATTAGAGGGTTAAATAAAACAGATAAGTCGCAACAACAATCATCTGACTGAGGACGATGCACCTCAGATGCATGAATATCATGTGAGACGGATCAAGAATATGCCCAGACTGCAGTCACTGTCAGGGCACCGCAGCTAAATTCCGACCACCTCTTTAACTGCCCTTCCATCACTGCAGCACTCTACAAGATTGACATGAATTATTCCCTTGCTACCCCTTTATACGGACTAAAGCTGTGGATGTGGCCTGGGCAATATCCCGCTTTTTGTATTTTTTTAACTGTGTCATCCCACCTCTTTCTAACTAAATATATTTCCCCCATTATCTTACTGGTCACAAGACAACAACCAACCGTCCCCTGGCATATTTTCACAAGTTACCGCTACTAATGTGCCCTCCATATTACAAGGCTGTCTGAAATAGTTTTTAGATTATGTTAAGACATAAAACATACGTTGATACATGGTTGGTTGGAAAACATATATTTTCTGGCTCGTGTGCTTGGTCAGAGACCCGCTTATAAACCTTTGTGAAGTAAAACAGACACAGCACACACGCAGACACACACACGTGACAGATGCTGCCATATATCGCGCGCCACCCCCACAATTTAGAATGTCCCTGAAGGGGAGGGAACTAGTCATTAGGAACCTGTACCCTTGCGAAACTGATGAAAGGACTTTCGGACCCAACAGATTTAACGAGCACGTACTTCGCATATACTCCGTGGGTTTTCAGCGACAAGGACTCGATAGCGACTTCCGATCCGGAGATCGACACTCTGACCACAGGGCGCCCCACAGCCCTTGATATATGGTCTAGCATCGTGCTTCAAATATCCATAAATATTTTTTTTTCTTAAGAACAATTAAAATGAATACTTAACTATAACCTTTAATATTTATATGAAATACATTAAGCAACTCATGTTTGAGTTTCCATGCATAATCGGATAATAAAATTTAAGTTTTGTTCCAAAATTGATGTAAAAGAAATTCCAATTGTTCAAACAACTTTCTCTTATATACTCCTGTTTCATCAATAACCGATCAAAATTTCCGACCTACCTAATTCCAAGATAATTAATTACACACGATGCCATTTGTTGAGAAATCAATGATATTAGGAAGGAAGGAGACATTGCACACAGATCACTTAATTTATACAAAGGCTAATTTATAATAAGCTTACATACATAAGAATTGTTAATTAATTAAAGTCAATTGTTTCGAAGTAAAATTAGCTAGTGACTAATGAAATTAGGAATTAGATGCAAATTAAAAGTTAGTATAAAAGAAATGCAATGCATATTTATTAAGGAATTAATTAAAAAAAATCTCAGAATAGTAAAATTAAGAAAAACAGAATAGTATATTAAAATAGTAAAATTAACTTATGCAAAAGTTATTTTTTATGAAATGCAATGAATATGAATTTTAAGTGATATTGAACTGCCTATGCAATGAACAACTTTTACTGGTCCTTTGCTCATTTCAATAATTTTAGTATAGAAACATTACAATTGTTCCAAGCATATTTTAAGTAACAAAAGTAACAGAAAAACACAAACTAATATGAAATTGGTGTAATTTATTTATTCAAACCAACTTATTTGAACAAAAATTCGATAAAAATCTTCTATTTAATTCAAAGTTATTACAAAATTTCTTCCATTTAGAGTCCATTATCCGTATACTGGGAGATAAGAAAAATTTCCGATTCTCAAAAAAATCAGTTTTGGAAGTGACTAATTGAAGACAGATCCCATTAACAAAATACTTTTACCGAGTTTGGAGATAACTTTAAAAGCTTTTGCTCTCTCTACGAAAATAACTGAATAGAATATCCGATATGAAACAAAAATAACGGCGAACTTAAAAAAAAAAAATTCACTCACAACTTATAGCAAGACGTGGAATTAGTTTCAGAAAACTTTAACTGATATTTTTTTTCTTCAAAAGCGTTTTTGTTATCTCTTAATGGGGGATCTACACTTAAAAATGATGCGACGCTTTTAAAACTGAATGAATCCATGTATTTACTTTTAAATAAACGGTGTTTTTTTCAAATATGAGAGGTGCTGTGGAGCCCAGTCGGTTAGGCACTAAGGCTAGAATGTAAATTGTCCCAGGTTCGGGTCCGGGCATAGCCAAAATAACTGCCGTCCTGTAAACGGCCCGTGCAGCCAAAAATGTCCGACGAATAAGACCCATTGAAATCGAGTGCACGTTAAAAATCCTTCAAAGTCCTAGCGTTGCGTACGGTGCCTATTCAGGTTTCGGCTCGTCACTTGACTGTGGTTCTAAAATATGAGGCCCTTGTAGTGCCATTAGCCCTCGTGTAGCTCTAGTGCGACGATAATTCAAACCTAACCAAACCAAATATGAAAACCCAATGTTTTCAATTCTGAAATACCAGACGTACTCAGTTTCAAACAAAATTACTTCCCATTCGGTAAATGTAGTCAATTTCCCGTGTATATTTGACCGAATGGTTATCGTATATTGCACTGAAAATACAATTTTCTCTGGAAGGCGGAGTTTCAAACCCACCTATACTGCCTGTCATTCTGTAAATCGCTTTTGTAAAGAAAGATATTAGAAAAATTCACAAGAAATCACGTGCTTTATTATTCAATTCATAATATCATTTTTCGGAAAACAAGGACGTACTTATATATCAACACCTGGGGTTTCGTTCCGGAGTATGTATGGTTTCTGAAATGAGAATATGCAAGTTTCAAACTTGAGTAAGATTTACTCGGTGCCATTTTGACTATGCGACACCACAGATTTGAGTATTTTTTATTCATGTTTGAAGATGCTGAATTTAGAGTTTAACTTCAAAGTACAGCTCTGATGTGGTGGGACTATCCTTCATTGACGACTTTTGCCGATTGTGACAAAAAAAAGTAAAATTGCTATGCCTATGAAGCTGTATTTAAGTTGAACTATGTTATTTACCAAATTTACGCATGTTTGTTGCTGGGAAGTGTAACAGTTCGATACCGGACCCACACTCTTAAAACAAACGAGCGATTTTAACTCAGTCTGAGTTATTTTCACTCCTTTCGATGTCGAAAATGCACTTCCCTTATAGAAGTAGATTTCACTAATTTTGTTTTGTTAAGCCTCCAACAATCTTAACAACCAACGAACGATGTTAAGACGATTAGATGCGATTTAGGGCAATTACGAGCGATTTAGGAGTTAATTTTCACTCCATTCCTATAGGAGAAGATTTCACTATGTTTTAAGAGTGCACCGTTGATCACATCTGTACGTAAATGAGAGTGAGTTTTTAGAAAGCTGCTTTCTGTTTATATCCCTTTTCGGTTTTTAGTGCTCAATCATCTTCAAAACCACCAAATTAAAAGTACCTTTAAAACAAAAGTTCTAAGGCAGAAACCCTTTAAGCATGAGCATTAAAAAAAAACACCTTTATATAACGTTTGACAGGTGTACCAAATTTGAAGTCTGTACCTTCCTTAATTTTCCAGCATTACCTTTATAACCCAAAAAGTTTCATGGAAGCTATACCTTTTGACAGACTTATAAGGTGCGTTTACATGAGCCATCGAATCCATGGAATGTCACAATCCTCATTAGGGGAAAAAGCGGTCGAGCAGCATTTCTAACCCAAATGATAGTTGTGGCTGAATCCATGGTATGAAACATCAAACCCGTCTTTATTGGAGGGTTGGCGAAACCCCCTAATGAACTCTGCGATTCCGGTTCTGCCTGGGAGAAAATTCCTATAAGGGAAAAATTGCTGAGTTTGCTCTTCAATCCATGGATTCGATGGCTCATGTAAACGCGCCTATAGACAGACGAAACAATTTTCAAAAACAACTTGTTTTGAAAATCCACAATCCAAAATGCGTAGAAAACCCCAAAATCGCCTTTCGGATTTTTGACCCCATCATAATACTTTCATTACGATTACATTATATTTAATATTAGATAATTGAAATTAAAACGCTAACTGTTAACTAGAACTATATCACACCAACATTACCAGAAACATAACCTCAAATGAAATATACCATTGCTTTTATCCAAGGACAGTTGAAATAAAGTTCGTTGCTCTAGTTGAACAGCCAAAAAAACTCAAACTCGGAAATGTTCTCAATTTGCATTCGGGATTTACGTGGTTATTGGGTAATATTTTATGGAAGTCCTTTATTTTTGAATAGCTTTTTCTTTTGTGCTATCCGAGAAGTCAGAGTTGAAGAAATATATATTCACCAGTTGGTAATTCAATTCTTTCTAACTGGAATGCAAAATAATATTTCTTGATTGATATAAAGACTTTTATAAGAATTTTCCCCCTTCTTTAGTAGCAACTTTACTTATTTAACACTAGCAGTATGGTCACGCCTTACTGGGAACCCGTTAACTTCGCATTGCTTCCTTTTAGAGGCATGCTTATTTGTGAAAATACACTCAAAATCAAAACAAAATTAAATTCGTGTTGGCGCATGAGCACTTAAAAAAGCAAAACTAATAGAGGATGAAGCAGCCCTAGGGCGAGCGCTTATCTCAACCAAACTCAATCAATCAAACTAATAGAGGATGGCGTCAAGCATCCGTTTCGGCCCGGTCCATGTATTTTCAAGCCCTGTTATGGTCCCGCAATCCCACGTGGATGACGTTTTTTTTAAACTAATTATATTAATTAAAAATAACAATCAAATATGAAAAAACTAAGCCTCAGGTGCGCACGTAGGTATTAAAAGGAATCTATATTAAAAATTTCGAATTTTTTAGAGCAGTTTAGGTTAGGTTAGGTTTGAATTATCGTCGCACTAGAGCTACACGAGGGCTATTGGCGACGGGCGTCGAATTTTAGAACCACAGTCAGGTGACGAGCCAACACCTGAATAGGCACCCAACGCAACCGTTAAGGGCGACATCGTACGCGGCGTTAGGACTTTGAAGGATATTTAACGTGCACTCCCTTACACGGGGTATTATTCGTCGGACATTTTTGGCTGCACGGGCCGTTTATAGGTCGGCAGCTATTTTGGCGATGCCCGGACCCGAACCTGGGACCTTCCGCATGCTAAGCGAGTGCTTAACCGACTGGGCTCCCCAGCCCCTTAGAGCAGTTTAAGTAGGTCTTTTGCTATCCACAGACATACACACAAACTCTTTCTTTTATTATTATAGATTATAAATCACAACTGCATTCCTTATGGGCTTTAATGATTTATGTGTAATAATGGTAACTTCTTTTGTACGTAATATTTCAATTCGACTCGAAGATCCCAAAGTATTCTAAATAAAAGAAAGAGCTCTTAGGTATTATACAAGAACACATTTAGGTAATTTTTATAATTGATGTGCTGTTGTTCGAAAAACTGAATGTTTTCTAGACGGGTGTAACTACTGTAAGTTTTAGATGGTTTGCGTCTCTAATCATAGACTTAGCAATACAATTTAAATTTTGTAATCAATTTTTATGCTAGTTGACGTAATAAAATATTTCTATTAATACATGAGTCGAGAGTACATTTTAAAACTCTTGAGCATTTTCAAGTATTTATGTATTATATTTAATAAATTCCATTTAAATTGATATGATTATGTTTGTATAAACTTCATTTTAATGCAAAATCTTTTGATGGATTTTAATTTCACTGAGTTCCAAAAGTAGTATTTTTTAGTATATAGGTATTATACAAGAACAGTGTAGTAAAAAAACCTTTTTGAAAATAAATTTTTAAGTAAGAAAAATATATTGAAAACAAAAAAGCTATTAAAATTATAAATATTACATCTACAGTAAAGTGTGTTTAATATTATCTATACAATAGCTGCCACATATTTAAAAAACTATTTCATACGAAACAAAAACTGTTTAACTAAAAAAAATGTCAAGATGTTGTGTTTATTTTTTTATTTGCGAACCAACGTAAAAGCCAAGCAATTTACCCTAACCAAAAAGCTCAACAATTACGCTTTGTTTTTATTGCGTGTTTCATTGTACTTTTAAGAATAGAACTAACTATTATTAGACGGCAACGGAATTTTTCATTAAACCTAGAAAGCATTTAGACTCATACAAATGCAGGACCTATCCTGATTGTTTTCCATTAAAGCTAAAAACAGTTCCTAAACAACAGAATTACATTTTATGCTTCCCATTATTCGGTTTGTAGAATGACCAAAACTTTCACAGTGATACATAGCATTACAAAGAATGTATTTCGTATTCTTAAACCGTGGCTGAATAGTATATACGTTCTGTATTCCTTAAACGAATAGAGTTTTTGTTTCGAATTTTATCATGCCTGACAGGAACATTACCATATAAATGGAATTTTTCTTTCAATAGAGGTTTTGGAAATGTTTACTTAAAAAATAGTTTTGATGTGCGTTGGATTTCAAAATTTCAAAAGCCGTCTCTCTTTGAAAATATGTAGATTTGACATTCCGTAAGACCATCAGACGTGTTTGACAAGAAGCCGAATAAGTATTATTTTCAAGAACCTTCTCCTAGGAAATACTATCATATATGGTTACTTTTCGGGAGAAACTTCTTTTTTGATATCTGATGCTCTTTTTGAATAAAGCTGTAAGCGACATTTGTAAGATTTTATTATGTTCTAGGGAAGATCCTTTGAAATAATTTTATATATTTGAATTTGTTGTATTTGAAATTCTGTTTCTTAAAAAAAATACTCTAATAGGTAATTTAACCCTCTGGGAGTCTGCCATCATCGACAGAAAGTAGACAGATGGCCGTCTGGACGTACAGAAAGATGGACAAAAAGTATGAAAATTGGGTATCTACGGTCATCAAGACCCGGTGGATAGAAACGATTTTGGAAGGGGGGGGGGGGAGGGGGGGGGGGAGACAGTCGAATATCGTCAGCATGTCAATACCAACTTTTTTAAAATTCGTTTTAATTAAAAAAAATAGGCTAAAATTAAACTCTCAGAAATGAGTATCTAGATGCTCTCATTTTATTGTGAGATTAATATTCTCAAAAGTAAGTAAATTAAAATCTCAAATATGTGCATATGTGCACTTTTTAAATTGAAACTCTCCAAAAGGAGCAATAGATCATTCTAACTTTATTATGGAAACAATATACTCAAAAACAAATACATAGAAATATTAAATTTAGGATTACGTTCACACTATTCTAGACCTAACTTGGATCCAAACAACGAGGGTCCAAACCCGTCAGGAACTCTATCTTTAGTTCATCATTCTCAAAAATAAAGACATACACGTTTTCGAATTTGAGAACAATGCATTTGAAGCTGTCATACACCAATGCTGTTCTAAAAATGATAACATTACTTTCAAAACCGAGAACCTATTTTTAACCATGTATGTGAAACAGTTTATCAGCATGTATTATTTATTTGAATAGGGTGGACGAGTTCTAAAAGTACTGATATTTTTTGAGGATGGGTAAATAGAAGGTGAAATAGACAAATCTTTCTAGGCTTTTGGTCAACATTTGATCTTATACTTCTTTGCAAGAGCATTAGTTACAGCTTCTTCAAGTCTAATACGAGTTTTCTAAAGCGATTCTTTGAACCAACAAATATTCCATTCGATGATGTTTATTTTGTAAAGTGGTTGCTTTCTTTGCGGTAGAAATAGTTTTTATTTTAGAAATAGTTTTGCCAAGAAAATACATGTTGTGTATTTTCGTTGATAACATATAGAAATGTGTGCAAGTAGAATGTTGCTAAATAAATCAGCAGACATCCATTATACTAGTTTAAATTCTTTTGAGCTGTTTTGAAAAAATCCGTTAAACTTTTTTTTTATTTTGTTTAAAAATGATATTTAAGAAAAATAATAAAAAAAAGGATATTTAAGAAAATAAGATAAAAATGATTTTCAAGATAAGATTTTATCAAAATCATTTTTTAAATTTTTTTAGGATGAAAAAGAATATTGGGAGTTTTATACTTTTAATTTTAAACTTTCACACTAGACAGATTTTTCGTTATTGTTTTTTTAAACTGTAATGCTTTAGTAAATTTAAACATGAATAGATATTACTAGTTTCGATTTAAAATTTCTCATTTTTGAGCATCTTTTAAATTTATTTCACAAAGTAAAACCAACACTTTTCATATGTCTTCTATATAAATTAAAATATTTATTCAATGAAACTTATTATTCATAAAATGTGGAGTATTGCCATATAACATAAATAAAAGTAAATTATTTCCTTTGACGTTTAGACTAGGGTCTTATTTTACAATATACTCTGATACATTGAAGCGTTATGATACACATTGTTTTTGTGGGAAACGCGTCAGCAAGAAGACAATTTTTCAGAAGATTCTGCTAATGAATTTTCTTTTATGTTGTATTTCACTAAGGATAAATCGTTAATCCTCTTATTGTATTTTTACTATGGTACCTCTATTCTTACTATTACTTTTTCAACTACAGTTATCCTCCTATTGCAAATACACATTGATATCAATCAAAGCGTCTTACATTTTAGCAGTCTTGAGTGGTCTCTTTGAACAAACTCGTTCTTTTGGTTCTCGTGTTACGTTATTGAAATGAATTATGCTTTTATGTTACACTCTTTTTTGATTTATACTATTGAGTAAAAATTTATTTTATTGACAATTTGTTTCGTAAGTTACTTTAAATAAATATCTTGAAAAGCCTATAAAAACATTTTAATTGAAACTTTATAAAAAGTAAAAGTTATAGAGTTTATGGAAAACAACGAAGAGGTTTTTAAAACATAGTTTATTTTATCATGGGAAAAACATTGTAATTGATTTTTTTTCAGAAAATGAGCCTTATAAAAAAAAATCCGTTTTGTTATTTTGCTTAGTAGAACGTTGTAAATTTATTACAAAAATATTTTAAATATATGTACAATAGAAAAAAAAAGTTAGTTTTTTTGTTTGGTATGAAAGGAATAATAAAGATTTTAGGAACCAAGCAATTAATAATTAAATAATGATAAAAACATGTTAAAAATATGTATTAAGTTTGTAATAACTCCTATTTTAATTCATATGCACAATACACAATTTATTATTAGCTGTTAGTTCAATTATAATAGTTTGTAATATTATATATCGAAATTCAGGTTGCGGGTCTAACTTAACCAATTTGCAACTTTCCACATACGTCAATTTTCCGAGTACATGATAGTGGCTTAGAAAAGTTTTTGCATTGGAAGTCAGGTCTGAAAAATGATTAATGGAGTCTGGTAAGTGACAACACAGACTAAAGAGACTTGTTAAGTGGTTATCGAAAAGCATTTGTCACTTTAAAAAAAGATGTTTTCTTGTAGTTAGTAGTATATATTTTGTGAATGGTTTAGCTATCGAATATTTTAATTCATGTGTTTTATTGAGACTCAACGTTAATTTTTTTTAATGTGCTTAGCACTTATTTTTGACAACTTTAAATGAAAACTTATTACGTTTAATTCTGCGTATTATTTTTGTTATCACTAGCCCTTTTTCGACTCGGTTACTCGGTTTAACGATAAATATCTACTGTCATCATAAACACAGTAAAAATTATGAGATTATATTCAACAAAAAAATGTAATTAATCACAATTTTTTAACACTAAATTTTCTTTGCTAAATGTATTCTGTCCATTAACTGTTTTAATTAGCACAGTACATAAGCTAAAGGTTCAACGCAATTTTTTTATATACCAACCCCAGTAGCATCGAATATTGGCCCAATATTGGTATGACGTTGGCCAATATTGGTTATCTTGGGCAAATATAGCAAGTTTTACAACATTCAGCCAATATTGGCAGAATATACGAAACCAATATTTCGAAAGTTAAAATTTGCCAAGATAGGACCAATATTGGGGATATATGGTTGGCATATACCTAGGGGGCGCTCGCGTTTGGCATATTATTTCTTGATGAGATTAAGAAGAAGAACAGCCAAACGGCCCCTCGGTGGCCGAGAGGTATAAGCGACGAGCCTCACACCGAGAAGGTTCTTGGTTCTGTCCCTGTTCTATCCATACTATAAACGTATTCGTGCTGGTAGAAAAATTCCTCGAAAATTCACCGGGGTGCCCGAGTACACTGCGATATACGTGCTCTTTAAATCTGTGGAGTCGAAAGTCCCGACGGCGTTAGCGTACGATGTCGCTCGAAGCATAGAATTCGAATTTGTTAAGTAGGAGGTTCCTTTTCAAAATTGACCCCTAACCTCCAGGGGTCACACACCAAAAATAATGGGATACGCATTCGCCGAATTTTCCATCTACCCAACCGTTTCGGAAAAAGTCGTCGGATAATATTGGTCCTATAATGGCAGTCAATATTGGTAATATGTTGTTGGATAATATTGGTCCTATAATGGCAGTCAATATTGGTTATATGTTGTTGGATAATATTGGTCCTATAATGGCAGCCAATAATGGCCAATATTGGCAAAATATTTCCTCCCAATGCTGGGCCAATAAGGGTTAGCATATTGGCTCCACATTGTAACCAATATTGGGCCCATATTCGATGCTACTGGGGAAGTCTAAATCCCAATTATTCAAATCAATGATTTTTTTTTGTTTCATACAATTTATTTTAATGTTTTTAAAGTATTATATTTTATTTTTAAGCCTTTTATAATGTTTTTAAAATTCTAAAATTTTTTCATTTACATATCCTAATCCTCCCCCCCCCCATTATATACATGAAAAGGTAAGGTAACGAAGGAGAGGGTAAACTATGCAAAAATTATGTACACATTCATTTTTTTTTTGTAAATTTACGGAAATAACCAATTCAACAAAAAACGTTTTCTTGTAAATAAAATAGTAATTACATGATTTATCCATATTAAAATAACATTTGAGGGCATTCTGTCAGTCTTTACTCATTCAGTACTTCGTTAGAGAAATTTTTCCGGAATCGTTAGAGAATCGGAAATTGTAACAAATGGTTCCCAGATGGCCTCGTGGTTTGTATCGCAGACCATTATGCTAGCAGTCAATGCACTGTAACGGGTGCGGGTTCGATTCCCGCCTTCGCCCTTTGTGTACTTTCTCCCTGTGTCATTAAAAATTCAGCCTGTGTCTGTCTTACTCGACGAAGGTTTATAAGCGTGGTCTGATCCTAGGAGGATAGAAAGAACAGGAGTAGTCATGTGGCCTTCGGCGTGAAGCGAAAAAGCTTTCCCCTCCCTCTTGGGAGAAAGGGACCTTTATCTATCCCACTTTTACATGGCGTTCTATGGGGGAATTTACGATTTTTCATTTTAAATGAAAAAAATGTGATCACATTAAAACGAATACACATATGTATATTTCTAATATGCTCAGTAGATATACATGTATTATTTAAAATACAATAACAAATAAACACTCAAAACTAGGCAATTTTAATATTGGTTCTTCTGGAAATCTTAAAATTATTTTGTTATAACTTGGATTTTTTAAAAATATTTTATTAAATTTTAAAAATCTACTGTTCGTCATTAAACGTTTAATATTTTTGATAGAAGATATTTTTTTAACGAATATATATTAGAACTTTTATTTAAGTTGCATATGAAATGCGAAATAATAAAAATATAAGGTATATACAAAACAATAATTATATTTATGTTCCTGTTAATTAGTGTATACATGTTAAATCTATTTATTAAATAGATTTTGAGTACTTCAATTATATACATTCTGTTAATTTTTTTATATTGTAAAAGTCCCTATTAAGAATCCTCTCATGGAATTAAGTAAATAATTTAAACTAATATAGATCCAGTATAGATTTAAAATCTAATGATTATTTTTTTTATATAACTTCAATTGTAAACATTGTATCATAGAATATCATTTTTAAAAAAATCTTTATTAGTGGATTTTCTTTGTATTCATAAAAATAGCGACAAACATAATATAAAAATCTGGTAATTAAATCTATTTATGTAAGTTTAATTGTAAAAATTCCATTTAATGTATTTTTGATTAAAAAAAATTATTAGTTGATATTTTACTTCATTCATAAAAATAGCTACAAGTATTAGTGATTTAGTAGCATAAATATCGCAGTAATTATTGCAAATTTGTTTTAAAAAAATGCTTAGTATATTAGCTTTATTAAAATGAACAAGTAGACATAAAAAAAGTAATCAAATCAGTGTTAAGCATTCATTGGTTATCATTAATTAAAATTGTTTAATAAAAAGAATATATATGCAAGTTATATGAATCAAATACAGTGGTGGCCAAAAGTGTGGACACATTTTGAAATTTTCATATTTTTCAATTTTGTTTGATTACAGAATATATTAATTGCATATCAAATTAAACAATTGTGGATCAAATTAAAAGTAATTTAATCTTTATGAGGACCACTGTGTGCAGATCGCTGAAGCCGTCTATGAGACCTTTGGTCCCATATAATCCATATCCATGGACACACCATCATCATCATCAAAGTAATTTCACGTAGAATTAAAAATAAATACAGTATTACAATATATGTTTTACGAATAATTTATGCAACTAATAGTATGATCTGTCTTAGTTTTGCAAGACATTAAACCACCAACTTGTATTGCAATTTCAGCATAAGAGAATCCATTGATTGTGCTTGCTTGCTCAAATAAAATGAGCATAACTTTATTTGTAATAAAGATACTTTAATTCTATTTTTTAGTGAAATTCTACATTAAATTACCTTCAATTTAATATCTAAATGTTTGTATTTAAGTGAAATTTAATAGATGCAAGAACACAATTAACAGTTGAAACACATGAAACTTTCGAAAAGTGTCCACACTTTTGGCCACCACTGTATAATAATCAGATAACTTTATTTCGCATTTCATATGCAACTTAAATAAAAGTTCTGTTATAAATTCGTTAAACAATCTGTTCGATCAAAAATATTAAACGTTTAATGATGAACAGCAGACTTCTAAAATTTAATAAAGGATTTTTTTAAAAAAAATCCAAGTTATAATTAAATAATTTTAAGATTTCCAGAGGAACCAATATTAATATCGCCTAGTTTTGAGTGTTTATTTGTTATTGTATTTTCAATAATACATATATATCTACTGAGCATATTAGAAATATACATATGTGTATTCGTTTTTCATAATGTGATCACATTTTTTTCATTTAAAACGAAAAATCGTAAATTCTCCCATAGAACCCCATGTTAACTAGGGGTAGATAAGGATAGCTGCTTTCCCCCGATTCCCCTCCACCTCTGGCTTCACTCAGTTCCCGTATGTTTGAATCTTCGTGACTGCTCCTGTTCTTTCTATCCTCCTAGGGTCTGATCAAGCACATAAACCGTTATATAAATTTACCATTGAATTCCATTCCATGTAACAGATAATCAAATAACCAAAATATCTAATAATGATCTTCCTTGTTTTTTTCCTTAGTTTTTATTCGAATTTTTAATTTGCAACAATGGGTGGTTATTAATTAACGCGAGGTGTTCAGAGCCCTCTAGCGTGTGAAGTATTGGACGAAAGCTAACCAAATTTGATGAACATGCATAGGAGACCATGGGATTTCGATTTCTTAAAAAAAATTTTACCATAAAAAAGAAACTCGTCTCTTGACAAGGGTTCTAAATTACGGGGCGTAGTCAATTATGACCATTTACGGCCAACATAGCCAACTACGGCCAATACAGCCAATTACGCATCGTAATTTAAACCCTAGTAAAGAGACGAGTTTCTTTTTCATGGTGAAACTTTTTTTTAGGAAATCAAAATCCCATGGTCTACTATGCATGCTCATCAAATTTGGTTAGGTTTCTTCCAATACTTTACTCGCTAGAGGGCTCTGAACAACTCACGTAATTTACAACCACCCTGTATAAGAAAAAGTCTCGAAACTAAATTCACTCGATTTATAAAAGCGTGTTACAGCATTGAAGCTCAAATTTTGTATTTCAGTGATTTATTTTGTGACTTAATGAAAACAATATACTAACATCGTAAAATATTCGAACTTGATTGAAAACTGTTAACTATCACATAAATTACTGCCCTATTCTCAAAAATATCTGTAAAGTTTTATTTCTCTCCTATAATGTGAATTAATTTGTGGGTTTAAGGCAAGTTTTGATACATAAATTGGAAATTTTCCGTTTTTTTAACTACATAGTATAAAATTTATTATGGAACAAATTTTTTGCAACATCCTTGAACTTTTAAAAATTTAATATTTACAATATGATATTTCTTCTAGTAACACCGATTTTATAAAATATTTTGCAAAACTAGCCGCTAAAAGTTTAATATATTCTATTAAATTTGTTCCTAAAAAGTTCTAGCATGTCAAGAATATGTAAAATATTTTAGATTTATTAATAAAAATAAATAATTTTTCTCATAAAACCTGACAGTAAAATTTAATAGTTAGTCTAAAATCATAATTTTTGCCAAGCAATGACAAATTATATATTTTGTTCTTGGTGGTTTAATGGTCTTTCTAAGTACTATGGTGCTGTAATTTATAACTATTTATTATTAATTGTACTTTGTTATAAATCTTTATTTTATTTAAATTTTTAGGCTGCTTTTTCTTGGATTTCCCTCCTAAGCAGTTTATATAATTTTATTCTTATGTTTTTTCTTGGTTGATATTAATAAAACTATTACTATTCCTGCTAAAACTATTACTATTTGACGATTCATGAATCCTCTAGCCTCATTTCGTTAATTTTGAGGATTGTTTCGTCAAACTACCACGTGACTTTTGAGTAAAATGCGAATCCTCACTTTTACGATCGTGATTTGACGATTCTGTATCTTGATTTTGAGGAAATTGAATCTCATTGTTGTACTCACATGCTCAAAAATGACGAAATATTTCTTTAGATTAGACTACATTCAAATCCTCATGAAAATGAAGATTCAAATTTCCTCACTTTGAGGAAACGAAAACTCGGAGCATTTGCCAGTAACGGAATCGTCAAAATTAAGGAAAAGTTCGTCGTTTTTGAGCATTCATTTTTTAGAGTGTATGTAGACCAGGGTACGTATGCGGGTCGGGTAGCTGGTCATGCTCAGACCTTCACAATTTCGAGTTCCATAAATGAGAAGTGTAGTGTTTGTGACGATAATACGAAATACCCGTGCCTACCAAAAGGTACACAAAGGCTATACGTCGTTGCTTCGACTTATGCGCAACAATATTTGTTAATATCTGAATGACTGGTACAAAGGCAGCAAGTAGTAAGTCAACACCATGTAGAATGGATGTAATTTGAGGTGGTGAGTGTGTTGACAGCGAACCGCTACACCATACAGGCAAGGGCTTTCTTTTGGTGAATAGGGTTAGAAGAGAGTTTGGTGAGTAGGGCTAGAGTTGAAAGTTGGTAATGACAATAGCAGCATAAGTGCCACAGACACAAAGGCTACGTAACAAAGACAACACTGGCCCTATGACCAGTATGCTTTGGCAGACTTCATCTGTCACAGCTATTTGTATAGAATTAAAAAAAAATATTAAAAATGGGAATTGTGTGGTAGGGTAGGGTACTTATATATTAAGGCTTGTGTGCTTGATCAGAGATCCGCTTATAAGCCTTCGTCAAGTAAGAAAGACACAGAAAGAGTTTTTGCTGTCACAAAGAAAGGAAGTACCCCCTGGACGAAGGCGGGAATCGAACCCGCCCCCGTTAACGCGCGCAGACTGGTGGCCAGCGATGCTAACCACTCGGCCATCCGGGTCCCAATTGTGTGGTAGTGATGCCTAATAACTATGTGCACACGGTTAAACCCTGCTTACTTAATATCAGAACTTGAAGGTCATTTTTAATTTACTGCTAAATTTAAACAGCCGCCAACATCATAACAGTGTGTAAACCAGTTTTTGAAAAAGAATTACAAAGACATTTCTCTCATTAAGTCTTCAGTGAACATAATTATAGAAGTCATCTTCAACGTTTTCATCATAAATATGCCGATATTTAATGTATAAATACTCTTGATTTTACTTTTTTACTGAAATGATAATTCAGATATTAATTCTGCTACTTAACACTAAATAGTCAGAAAATAACTGTCACTAGAATATGCAACATCTTCGCAGATGCAAGGGAACCTAATCGTTTTGTTTCGATTAAGATATTTAGCACGCCTCTCTAAATGGGGCTTAATGGCTAGTTATGGTAGATTGGATAATTAGGAGAGTCTGCGAAAGCTGTTTAAGTAAATAACAACCTTCTCTTTTTACTAGCACGTTAAATTACAATCATCCTTAAATTATAATACATCAAACATTTTATAGTTTGTTGTATAGAATAAATATGAACAACACATATAAAATCTCATTAAGTTAATAATATGCGTATTTGAAGAATTTATAAATTAGTTTTTCTTGTAATTATTTTAATGATAAAAGAATGATTTATAGTTTCGGTGTTATGGTTGGTTGAAAATACAATTTTGTTTTAATTTTCATGTGTATTAACAAAAACCATTCTTCCCAAATATCTTAATAATCAATAACTAAAATGAGTTGAACTTTTTTAAGATCATCTTTGAATTGTAATGGTAGTTTATATTTATTATAAATAAGTACAGCTTGAACTTTAAAACAAACCTTGCTTCATAATTATCAAGACAAGTAAGATAATAAGCACGAGATGAGCTTGAGTAGCATCATGAGACATCATAAAGAATTGTTGAGCACACTTAAGGGGAGTCGGATGGGTCTTAAGGTCAAAAATTTCGATTTCGTTTAGCCATTTTTAATTTTTTGTATACCGCTTATCTTTAATTTAAGACCACACTCTTAAAACAAGAGAGTGGATTTGAACTCAGTCTGAGTTAATTTCATTCCTCCAGACTGGAAAATGCACTTACCCGGAAGGAGTGGATTCTTTGTGTGTTAAACCAATGACAGGATCACTCGAAACGAGTGATTTCAACTCAGCCTGAGCTAATATTCAATCCTTTCCACTGTCGAAAATGCACTTCTCCAACTGGAGTGGATTTCACTCTTTTGTTTTAAGAGTGCAGATATATCGATTTCTGTTTGGTAGTTTTCTTTTTGATTTTAAGCATTTTTGAGAAACACTTAACATCAATTCTTACCTTCTTACCTAAACCTTACTTTCTTTTGCATTTCGTGAAATATATGTTTTTTCAACAGTCAGAAATTTTTTTCAAAGGAACTATAAATATATCAACATGTTTTGTTTTGTTATTTCTTCCCTATTAATGACTCTTTGATTTAAACTGAGGAATTTTAAAGATACTTGCTCAAAACAATTATATAACTTTAAATCTGATTTTTCTGGTGTTTTTCAAAACATATTTGTTTAAGACATCACTGTGTAAAAGTATTTTTTAATATTTTGAATTATCATCAGGTTAAATCAAAGAGCTATATGTAAGAAACAAAAGAAAAAAATCAAAATGATATCTCAGATAGTCATTGGGAAAATGTTTCCTACAGTTAGGTAAATAATATGGGCAAGATAGAACCATCTCACTCCCCCAAATTTTAGTTTAGCAATTGTCAAAAATACCCCAGACTACAGAAATCATCGAAAAATACCTAAAAACCTCCCTTGAGAGAGTGTTGAATATTTTACGATAACTTAATGTACCATAACTAATTCAAATTCATGTTAATATTTATGGAGTTTGAAAGTTTTATTGTCTCCAAGCTAAGAAAGAACTCTAAAATTTTAGTATGCTATTATGTAAATGCCACTTGAATATAAATGATTCATTCAAGATTTTAAAACATACAGCTTGCATTTTGTCAAATAACATTATCCACTATATGTCTCAAAATTGCTAGTTTATAATAAATAACCTGCAATTTTTATTGTGCATAATTAGTGTATTTTATTGTCATGAAATACGAAATTTGAATTTTCAAATTGCATAATTCCATGCTAAATATTTACATAGCTAACCACTCTGTTGTTTTAATGAAAAGAATTAATTATGTGTTTCGGTACATATTTCCCTTCAAGCGTTGGACTTTTAGCTATCTCAACCTAATTGCTACTAAAGGGCCTATTGCTACCAAACAGGCCATAAAGCACCTGAAACTAAAACCCCCAACTTCGAAACAAATTACCTACCCATAAATCAGGACACCACTGTAATTCCATAACATTAAATTCCTTGGAGATTTAAAATGCAGTTACATGTCGCAGCCGCAAATGCGTTATCAAGGCTGGCCACTGGAATAGCATTGTTGACTGAAACAAATGCGCAATTTTAATGTTGGGAAAATATTCATAAATTTGAGCTCTTGCGATTCGGGTTTGGTGGAATTGTACCGTGGTTTGAAGATATGAATGGCAAAATGTTACTTACACTTGCACTTTTGAGGCATGTTTAATTAAAGTTGGGTTATTAATGGGAGATTATGAAATGATTGTGTGAGTTGTAGACATACAGTGTTGTTTTGGTTAAAAGTATGTGGCAGTTATAATTTGTTATTTTGTAAACTATGAGAGGCGTTATTTGTGGTATTTTTGGAACAACGTAGCGACTAAGGAGTATTGATGAATATTTAGGGATATATTTTAACACTATTGAGTGAAACAAATGCGCAACTTTTATGATGGGAAAATATTCATAAATTTGAGCTCTTGCGATTCGGGTTTGGTGGAATTGTACCGTGGTTTGAAGATATGAATGGCAAAATGTTACTTACACATGCAACTTTTGAGGCATGCTTAATTAAAGTTGGGTTATTAATGGGAGATTATGAAATGATTGTATGAGTTGTAGACATACACTCTTGTTTTGGTTAAAAGTATGTGGCAGTTTTAATTTATTATTTTGTAAACTATGAGAGGAGTTATTGGTGGTATTTTTGGAACAACGTAGCGACTAAGGAGCATTGATGATTATTTGGGGTATATTTTAACATGAAGCAAATGCCTGAAAGCCAAATTGACTGAAACAAATGCGCAACTTCTATGCTGGGAAAATATTAATAAATTTAAGTCTTTAAATTTCTGTTCAGTAGAATTGTAACGTGGTTTGAAGATATGAATGGTAAAACGTTACTTAAACATGCACTTTTGTGGCATGTTTAATTAAAGTTGGGTTGTAAATAAGATGATATAATATGATTGTGTTAGTTGTAGACATACACTGTTGTTTTGGTTAAAAGTATGCGGCAGCTTTAATTTATTATTTTGTAAACTATGAGAGGCGTTATTGGTGGTATTTTTGGAACAACGTATCGACTAAGGGGTATTGATGAGAATTTGGGAGCATATGTATTTTAACATTGTTGACCAAATCAAATGCGCAACTTCTATGCTGGGAAAATATTAATAAAATTAAGTCTTTGAATTTCTAAACCGTGGTTTGAAGATATATAAAAGGCAAAATGTTACTTACACATGCACTTTTGTAGCATGTTTAATTAAAGTCTTATTATAAATGGGAGGTTATGAAATGATTGTGTGAGGTGTGTACTCATAAACTGTAGTTGAGGTTTAAAATAAATGACAGCCTAAATTTAGTATTGTTGTAAACTATAAGAGGGGTTATATATGGGTATTTGTGGAATAACGTGCCTACTTCGGAATATGAATGAGGGTTTGGGATCTATTTTTTTAGAAACACACTCTAAAAATAAGGACTGTTGTTTCCACAAAAAAAAAAAATTTCAACTACATTGCCACAAAAATACTTTAAATTTTACAACGAAAATCTGTTTATTTTAAATGGACATATTACATTTGAACGTAAAAGAGATTTTTCAACAGATAAATTGCAAAGAAAAACAAGTATTGCCTCCGCTCTGAGAAAAATGGAATCCTGCGTTACCCCAGTGACAAGTGGAAACACTGACCACAATTCTACCGAGGAACAATAGCATAGCTGCCGAACCTTGGATTGAACCTCGGTGCTATCGAACTTCAGTCCAACGAAATCCCAATTGAGCTATTCCGACACAGATAACTTTAGGAGACAGTTAAAATGCTTTTGGAGTACAGTACTTTTTACACGATTAAAAACTTAAAAACCTGTTTTTCCTTGAACAGCTTATTTAAACAGGGAAAAACAGTTAAAAGAAAATAAAAGTGTTTTCCTGATTTTTTTTGTTAAAATAAAATTTTTTTACAATGTACTCATTACCAGAATTCGAGACATTCAAACGGATTCTTATGATTACCAAAGCAAAGAAAAAAATAAGGAAAAATGAACATTATACTGAAAAATATTTGTGGGGAAATGGGTTTCTTAAATCTTAATATGTTGAGGATAATATTGTAATTAATCCTCAAACCCGACGACTGAAACAAGCAATTTATAAATAAAATTGCCAAATTTTTTTACTTGCAGCATTCACCAAAATTACATTTTAAATTAATTTTTATCATTATGAAGTTGTATAAATACTACTACCCTCTAGTTAATCATTATCCATTACTTGATCTTGAAAGAGTTTGCAAGATCTAAAGTTAAGGCATTTGCAATAACTTTTATTTAGACTTTTCTCGAAATTAATAAGGAATTCGCCTTTTTTAGATTTTAAACTATTGATGATGCAACAAAAAGTGTATATTCTTATATTAAACAGTCACGACGTTAAAATTATTTTTTTTAAACATCACACTATATTTTTTTTAGCATACGTTGTCAAGCGGTCTATTATATTGCCGTACATTTCATGATTATTTTCTTCCCGCATTATTTTAGAATACATAAAAGTTATTATTTTTCAAACAGCACCAATAATAAAATAACTCTAATCGACTTACTTTTAAAATATCTTTAAAAAATGTTCTTGAGATATTTAACTAAACTAATATAAAACTTATACAATATAATTTGTTCATTTCTTTTTGTGATATTATCTTTTATAAAAGTTGTAAACTTAATAAAAAGTGTAATAAGATTAATGTGTCAAGTTTTTGTCATTTTTCAAGGGAACGCACACTCTTTAACACTGTATCACTCCAGGGAAAAAGAAAAACTTGTTTAATAAACCTTGTAAGACTTTATTAAATAAATAAAATTAATAAATTTCCCTAGACTGCGAGCAAGGGATTTCTAAAGACATTAATTTTCGAAGTATAATAGCTGGGAAATATAAAACTTTTTAACAATTGATAGTGTTTGGAGCCCTTTCTGAAAGCAAAGTTTGGAACAGATTAGAAAGAATTTATTTACTCGGTAATTTTATTAGCAGTTTCATGAGCAGGACATTTTTAGCTTAATTGAATTTAAACACAAATAAATGCTATAAATTTGTTGAAAAAGTTTAAATTTAATGGATGATTTAATTTATTTTATTTATTTCTGGATTTCATCGCATTTTGGTCAGTGCTGAAATGGTGTTAGATAATTGCATTAGGGTTTATCAAACGAACTCAATACTTTCCATTGATATTGTAATGTGTTTTATAGGCTTTAAGAAGGATGAAATAAATATGGAAATTGTACATCTAATGGAAGGAAATTGAACATTTTGTTTCTGAACCAGTACCACTTGTATTTTTACTAGGATTGTTTAAGTTAAGTTGGGGCCCGGACGGCCGAATAGTTTAGACCATTGCGCCAGCAGTCTGCACGCTGTACAATAAGTGTGGTTTCTATTCTCGCCCTCTCCCTGGGTGTACTTCCTTTCTCTGTGACAGTAAAAATTCTTTCTGCGTCTGTCTTAATTGACGAAGGCTTATATAAACGGGTATCTTATCAAGTACGCAAGCCGGGATATATATGTACCCCGTACCTTTTAAGTTAAGTTTGTTGTTGTTGTTGTTGTGGCTAATCTTCCAGTTGTCTGACAAAGTCAGGTCCAAAAAAAAAAAAAAAAAAAGAAAGAAAGTCAATAACCAGGAAGGGGTAAGGAGAGGTAAACGCCACCTCCGTAAAGTCCCTCCAAAACATGATTGGGAGAGGCCTGCTGAACCTGACATTTAGAGTAGGCTGTGAAGAACTTCCTACCCTCCGAGAACGGGAGCCATTTCATGTGACCGCTTGCCAATGTGGCGATTGCCGTGCAGGTGGCTCTGTCACTATTTAAAAAACGGGCTCTTTGCCATAATATGATTGTATGATACATCCTTGATATAATTGCAAAGATTCTTTGAAATTTAGTTTTTTTTTTAAACTATCTCATGTTAATAAAACTGTAGGTATTAGAAGGCTGCAATAAAAAAGCTTCTACTAAGAACAAAAATGAAAAATTAAAAAAAAAACATTAATAAGAAGTACAAACATTTTAATTTTTGAATTAGGACTTATATACTTTACTCTTTTTCATCTTCAATTTAAAATAAGTAAAATGTGGATGATTCCTTATTGGTGAGGGCCATTTTGCTTTATTTAGAGATGAGGTGTGTAGTATAAAAATATCTCGTTAAGAAAATATTATTATACAATAAAATACTGAAATATCCATATTTCACAGCAATACAATATTTTTTTTATCTTTATTGAAACAAATATTCTTTGCTTACGGACTAGTCTTAGTCCCAAGCGCAAAAAAATAATCATTATTTAAGGCATTGAAAAAGAGGCAAAAGTAGAAATTTGTACTATTTATATGAAATGTACTAGTATATTTAAATCGCATTTTTGCTTTCTATATTTTATAATGATAAAAAATTGGTAACCAAGAATGCAAAATGTCCCGAGAGTAATCAAAATAACTGCGTTTGCATTTAACATTTGTATTTATAGAATGACAAATTCTTCTCTACCAGAAATATTTTAAATATTTTGTTGCAGCATATACGCTAAAATTATGATGCATCAATAAATTCAAAGTATTTCGACAAATGAAAATATTTGATTATTTGTGTATTATTTAATTTTTGCCCCTGTATATTTGAATATACATTTTATACTGAACATGCTGAAAATAAAGACTGTCGTAACTAAATCTAAAAAGATAGTAAAGAAACGTGAAGTCGAGAGCAAATAGTAAATCCCAAAGCCGTAATACTCCAAAACTTTGATTTTGAAACACGGATTCGAATAAAATGTAGTTTTGAGCGAAATATTTACAATTGAGGTACGTCGAAAAAAAATGGAATTTAAATATCATCGGATTAAAAATGAGAATTTCTTACAGATTGACGCATGACTGTCGAAATGAAATATGATCTTCAGAAACGGATTTGTACGAGTAACACTTGTAAAAAGATTTACAAAAATAACACCGAATGAAAATGCCATAATACTCCAAAACTTTGTTTTTGAAACACGGATTCGAATAAAATGTAGTTCTGATCAAAATATTTACAATTGAAGTACGTCGATAAAAATTGGAATTTCAATTTCATGTAATTAAAAATGAAACTTTCTAACAGATGGACGTATGACCGTCGAAACAAAATAGGGTCTTCATAAAAGGATTTTTACGAGTAGCACTTGTGAAAAGTTTTACAAGAATAACACTAATGAAAATATTCCAAAAGAATAAAACTCATGACAAGGACACACATGAAAAAAAAATAGTAACTTAAAAAAGACCACATCTAGCATGGAATAATCTAGTAAAAGATGGAGCAATTTGGCAAAACCAAAAATAACAAATAAACCGTTATGTAAAATTTCTCACGATTTATTGTCACCGATACATAAGCACTATTTATCAATAAACTTTTGGTGTTAATTGCCGTTCTATCACTACAATGTTAAAATTTTTCAGCGACTCCCCTCATACAAGACTTTACGAATATTTTTTTTTGAAATCCCTTATTATTATAACAAAGAGTCTTCCTTTGAACATTTTGGATCATTAATTTAAAAGTCATAACATTGCCATAAATTTATTTACATTTTGCACACATTTTTATCGCAAAGAATACATGGAAATTACATCTTTGTCAAATCACTAAATTCTTAACGAAACTAAATTAAAACTCAATCCTTTATACGAGCACCAAAGTTGTTTCTACTGACACTTTGAAGCAGACCTGAACAATTAATTATAAATTTAGTTTGTACGTTAATAAAATTTCGAGTAAATAGTTTGACAAACTTCCAATTACAACAAGAGAAAATTGAATGAAACAGTTTTGAAATTAAGAATTTTTTAACGAAGGTAAACATATATAGAAAAATATACTTGAAAGGTTTAGCAGCAAAACACGGATGATTCTTTATGAGATTGAATATTTAATGTATATATCGTTTAGTTTATAAACAAAGGTATTCTTTTTGATTTAGAATATAGATGTATTTGGTTATGTTATGCAGATAACTCAATCCTTCTCTTTAGGTTCAATCTTTTAAAGTGCAATCCAATTTTGCTGAAATAGTATCGAATGTCACGTCGTGTAAACTGCTGCATGTTTTATGAATATTCTGTATGTAACAATAACTTAAGGCCAATATAGGAGAGATGAGTATACAAAAAATATATTTGAAAATGAAAAAATATATTTCCCATAAATTTACGACTAAAATGATTGAAAGTTTATTAGTTTAAGGCAGGTATCGTTAGAACAATAACTTTCTATCGAAAATATTTTATGAACTTGAAACAATAAGTATAGAGGAATTAAAGACTTTGAAAAATGTAAAAGTGTCCCCAGGTACATATATCGGTTTTGTACTAGGTCCGGAAATTTTGTACCTCGTACAATTTTTTAAAATTTAATTTTTACCTGTAATATGAATTAAAAACATATCAATGTAGTTTTTATCAGTAGTGATTAATTTATTAACTCATGGGCAAGGAAAAATGAACGAATTTCGTTTTTTTAAAATTATTCTTAATCAAGATCCTCATTTGAGAGGCTAATCTTTTTAAATAAATCTCTTAAGGATCAATTCCTTATGTTAATGTAATGTAATGTAATCGGTTCCGGATGACCATTTCTAGCCTCCTTTAGGAGCTTTAACGCAGCCAATTACACGTTGTAATTTAGAACCCTGGTCAAGTGACGAGGTTGACACCAGAGCGGGCACCCTGCGAAACTTCGAGCGGCATCTTACGCTAACGCCGTTGGAAACATCTACTCCACAGATTTAAAGAGCACGGATATCGCAGTGTACTCGGGAGACCCGGTGATTTTTAGAGGATTTAAAAAAAAAACAGGCACGAATATGTACGTCTATAGTATGGCTAGGACAAGGACAGAGCCAAGAACCGTCTCTGTGAGACGCTCGTCGCTTGCATCTCTCGGCCAACGGGCGGCCCCCTTATGTTATACCACTCCAAATTAACCTAAACAAATATTAGTTTAGTAACTTAAGTAAACTTTTATTATTGAATTAAGTAAATAACAACCTTTTTACGGATATATATATTTCTTGGAATAAATATTTTTCAACAGTTAGGCTTAGGATCTAGTTGAGCTTCAAGATATTAAAATAAAATAGGCTAATATATAAAAAAGTAATAGCCTCGGAGTATTGAGGGACACATTTTTTGTAAGCATTCCGATTGGAAGTAACTTTCAAGAATCAATACCTTTTATTCGAAATTCTTTCATCCGTATATCTGTTTATTTGCAGATATTTTTAAAACATAAAAACATGTAATTTTATGTTTTTATGTGCCTCAAATATGTGTTATTCATACTAAAGTAATTGATTAAATTTACTTAGGACAAAATATTTAACGAGCTTATATTGATGTCATTTTTTACTAACTTAAGAAATTCCGATAACCTTTGGGTTGACAAGTCAAATATTTCTTTTAACATTTGCTTCAAGTTTTTATGTTTACTCTTTCCAATAAATAATGCAGTTTTTTCATGTTTATAAGGTTCAGTAATTTTCTGGATTTTCTATTTATTAATTGATCCCATGGTTAACATGAAAGACAGTGAAATGACCAACTGATTAAAAAATTTGAAATGTTATGTAAAAAATATGGGTTCACACTGTAAAAAAATATCCTTAAATTTACATCACGATTTTCTGTTATTTTTTTTACGTTGCAGTATTGTAAATGTTAGTCGACAGCAAAATGAAGTTTTCGTTAAATTAGAGGCGATCACTACAGCGGTAGATGGATTTCTGATCTTCAGAATTACAAAATTTAGAGTGTGCGGTGAGTCGGAATACCCCCACTTACTAGGTCATTCGATAAATCAGATTTATACTGATAAAATAAATCCATTTAATTATGGGGTTTGGGGACAAAATATCGCGTCCGAAATATCGCGGCCAAAATATCGCAGGCCGAAATATCGTGCATATTTGGGGCGCACGATATTTCGGCCGCGATATTTTGGCCCGCGATATTTCGGCCGCGATATTTTGTCCCATTACCGACTTCAGGTCCCGACAATGTCCTTTTTAGAAATTGGAGCGAAATTTGTTTAAAATTTTGAATAAATAATTTTTTAAAAAGTATTCGAAGCAATTTAAAAAGTGGTATTATAGAGATCTGTAAGTTATCTACATTTATTATTAAAAAATAAAAATTTGTAAAAATATTCAATGCAGAGAAAATAGTTTTTTCCCCCATTGGATTAACATCGAGGCACTTGAGTTTGGAGACCCCGCATCCAGCGCGTCCATTACCCCTTTTTTTCTGATAAACTAATTGCAATGATGGCGCTTATTAAAATAAATTGGGAATTTTTTAGATATATTTTTTTCAATGCATAAAAAATATTTTAAGATTATTTAGATTGCTTACGCTGTCCAATTTACTAGAGGGTAGGGTATTTACATAGATATTCCAGCTTGTGTGCTTGATCAGAGGCCCGCTTATAAGCCTTCGTCAAGTAATTTTACTAGAAAAACTCTTTTAATCATTGATTTTTCTTCTTTAAGTACGCCGTGTAATAAATAATGCATACAGCAAGCGTAGAAATTTATTTTACGGTCCCCCTAATCTAATTACTCAATTAGTTATGATGAAGTTTTTCCTTGATCAATAACTCATCCAAGATTGTGAAGTTTTTTTTTGTGTGTACCTAAATTATAACTCAGTTTGAAAATATGCATGCTATATAAAGTAGAGCAAAGCATTTGTTAATTAAAGTACGCTGATTTTATTATACTTGAGAATAGAAGCATAATAATCAATAAAAGGTTTATTTAAAATTTTAACTTTTCTTAAGTTCATACTTATGCTATGACTTAATAATACTTATATTATTTTATGTTAACCCTCTAATGCATGAATTTTTTTTCATCTAGGAAACATATATATCCTAATTACTCATACATTATGGGAAAAAACTGAATTCTAACTGCATTAGAAATGAAATAATTTCAATTTTTAATTTTTTTTCCATGACAAAAACCAACTACAAAATTCCAATTTTGATAATAATGACATGTCTAGAAAACTACTAAATATGCTTCAGAATAACACTCTTTAAATATAATTAATTTTTCAAAATAATGTATTTGTATTTAGTACTAATATTATTATACTTTGAATACTGCCAAAGACTTAATTTCACAACAGTTAATAACATCATTCTTTAATTTTGAATACACCTTTGCTATTGTCATCTGCGAGGGTTATTAGTAACTAAACCTTCAAAACAGAATGTAATAGATTAAAAAAAAACACAGATTTGTCGAGAGGGAACTCTAACTTAATAGAATAAAGTGGATTATATTACTCGTTGCCATATGGCAACAGTATGCATTAGAGGGTTAAAACAATAAAACAAATGTAATCAAACAATAATTTTTTATGGTTTATTATAAGTGTTGCAATTTCTAAACGCTATTGAAATTTACTAAAAATTCATAAAATATATTTTTATACTACAAAAGAATCAATAATATCTATCCAACTGCTTAAGGCTGCTCATCACCCCCAGACCCGGTTCTCCTTCGACCGGGCTTGCTAATGGTAAGTCAATGGGGGAAAAATGGTTTTTGTTCCAAAAAAAGCAAAGAAATTATAGGAATATTTTGATGCGGTTTTTTTTAAATTCATGAAAGTCCAATAAAATAGTGCTGTATAAGGTTATTTTTTTAAAAAAGTTATTTCCTTTTTTTTAATCTAATTTTTTTTCTATTAAAAAAAGGCAAGTAACGTTTTTTAAAAAAATAACCTTATAAAGCACTACTTTATTGGATTTTTATGAATTTAAAAAAAACCGTATCAAAATATTCCTATAATTTCTTTGCTTTTTTTTTTGGAACAAAAACCATTTTCCCCCCATAGACTTACCATTAGCAAGCCCGGTCGAAGGAGGACCGGGTCTGGGGGTGATGAGCAACCTTAACTCTAAGTTAATGCGAATGGTTTAAATTCAGTCAAATTTTAATTACAAGTAATCAGTAATTTCAAATGTGTTAGTAATTAGAGAAGAGATACTTAAGACGTAAGTTATTTTAAATGTGTAGATAACTTTAGAAGAGATATCAAAGACGCCTGTATAATTGAATATCCACCATACTTAATGAGCCACTTAATATTATTGATGGTCATTAAATTATATAGTAGCAAATCGCATTAACGACTTACGTTTAACATTTATTAAGCTGTGTGTATGGCTTTCTGGGAGTTAAAATATTCATTAGATGCAATTTATTTCAAGTTATCTTAAATAAAGTTAATCGAAACGATAAATATAAATAAGTATTTTCTAAAAATTGACGAAAAAATGTCTGATTAGCAATTATTTTTTGCTTAAATAATAATTAAGAAACAGAAGATTATAAGAAGAAAGAAATATGTTCTTTTTACAAAAAATGTTGGAAATTCCCCTTTTTTAAGTCTTTATTTTCTTAGCAGTGAATTAAATTTTTTTAAAGGGTAATTCAATTATTTTATTGCTTTTTATAAACCATGTTTAGCGATTCAGTAATTATAAAGTAATTTATTGATTTATGCTGTTACCATTTTTATTTTACTTTTAAAAAAGTAATTACTAAAATGCGTATTTATCTATTCAACGAAAATTACAAATGTATAAGGTTATACAACTATTTTCTTTACGGCAAGTGTTTTTAGCTGTAATTATAAAGCGAATATTAATTGAAATTTGTGAAAAATAGGTTTAAATACTCAAATCTTTTAAAACATACCTTAAGGCTTTAAAAGTACTGAATTTGCATAATTATTAGTGCAATAGTGCGCTATTTTTTTGAACAAAAATTATAATACTAATAAAGTTAAATGAATTGGCATACTTTAGTGAGTTTCGTTATCTTTAAAACAGATATGGTTAGGTTTGAATCATCGTCGCAATAGAGCTACACGAGGGCTATTGGCGACGGGCGTCGTATTTTAGAACCACAGTCAAGTGACGAGCCAACACCTGAATAGGCACCCAACGCAACCGTTAAGGGCGACATCGTAAGCAGCGCTAGGACATTGAAGGATATTTAACTTGCACTTCCTTACACGGGGTATTATTCGTCGCACATTTTTGGCTGCACGGGCCTTTTATAGGTCGGTAGTTATTTTGGCGATGCCCGGACCCGAACCTGGGACCTTCCGCATGCTAGGCGAGTGCCTAACCGAATGGGCTCCCCAGCCCCTTAAAACAGTTATTGTGAAAAGTTTATTTTGTGCTAATTTGACTATGTGATTTCGTATTATTCCCAATTCCTTTTTCAATGCGGTTATTAAAAAACCCTAACATAGAATTTTTAATAAAATGAACTGGTACAGGGCACATTTTTTAAAAAAAGTTTTTTAAGATATAATACAGTAGTTAATGATCATACTAATGGAAATAAGTTTATAATATTCCTTAATATAATCATATTTTTAAGGAAAAGCAATTAGGCAAATGGTACAACGTGTTGCAGATTAAAACAGAAAAAATGTACTAAACAATTCTGTAGTTTGTTGTAGAAAAGTCCAATGTTTAATGCTATTGAAATAAAACATCAGCCCGATTAAACTTAACCCAGATCATAACTTAGTTAATATCATAAATTCGGTTGCGCTAACAAGTTGAAATGAGGAAAAGTATTTTTCTAAACAAATTAATTTTTCCTTTTTTTGAAAAATAAATAACTGCGATTGCATTCGATTTGAGTAAATAATCTTTTTAAATAGTTTTTATTACAAAAAAATTTCATTCTTTTCAAAATTAATTCTCGATTTGGTAGTTCATTAAGTAAACCTTTGAATAAATTTTGGTTCGTTTATCAGCACAATGTTGAATACATTTGGTTAGTTTATCAGCAGAATGTTGAATACATTTTGGTTAGTTTATCAACAAATGGTTATGTATTGGAATGTTTATCTTTAATGCGCTTAACACAATTGTAGTGAAAGTTAATATATATAAAAAGTGTTTCCTTCAACAAATTTCTAAAAACTTTTGATTCCTGCATTTAAGTGAAAAATTAATTGCATATTGCTGCATTGAATTAAAAGTTTATAATTAGCTTCTCTTCAAAATAATTTTTTTGATAGATGGTAAACAAAATCACTTTTTTATACAGGATCTCGAAATTATAAGTCACCACCGCGTAGAGGTAGGAATGTATTGAAGATCTTGGCGAGAAATACTATGGAAGCCGACAGAAAGGTTTCGTGACGAAATAAAATCTCATCTCAAAAGTTCTAATTTTAAATGATTGAAATAAAAACTTTTAAGCCTATCAAAAATTAGAATGAATCTGCAGTTTGAGGAAATGAACAAGTTTTAAGTGTTTCTTGTTGTACACTTGACGCTTCTCGTACTTTATCGTTGATTTATCGTCACTTAATTTCCCACATGTGCTATCCCACTTTGCACAACGGATCAGATTTACTGTACGGTAACTCTTTGCGAACTTTCCGAAATCGCACCAAAAGTCCGCAATTTGCCGACTTTTGACGTCACGCTCTCTATACTTCTCTATTAAATAATGGTCAGATAGGGTTGCCGGAAAACGTCATCGTTGCGAAGTCAAAGAATTCGAAACATCAGTCGAAGTCAGACAGGATAGCGCAAAAATTATTTTTCGCCAAATCCGAAACAATAGCGCCAATTACCGTAAATCCTATCCTTGCACAACAACGAGATAGCACATGTGGGAACTTAAGTGATGATATTTTACCTCACATCCACACAAACACTAAAACAGAAACATTTTGCACATACAATTCCACAAATAGATAGAGACAAATAAAGCACACAACTTACCTGTTCCAATCCGACATTATCCACATTCCACGCAATCACCGGCAATCCAAGGTACCCGGTCAACTGCAACATGTACTGCGCGGACGGCGCATTACTCCCATAGACAGGATGGTTGGTCATATACATAATCGCCGACACATTATACGTCAGTACCTCGCACAGTGTCTCCAGGACAGTCAACGGGCTAGCAGCCAGGGCCATCATCTTCTTGATCGAGTTCATGGTGTACCTGTGTGTGAAGCTGAACTGGACCGGTCTGTTCCGATTAATCGTGTCTGTCGCCCCCACCAGGGCTTTGTCGTACGCCCTGGCGAACTGGGCGAACGAAAAGTATGGCAGTATGGCGCCGATGGTGATGTCCTGTCGTTCGTATATGGGGCTCTCGGTGGTCCTGGTCTTTCCTCTCTGCCGGAAGACTGAGGATTGGGTCGGGGTTGTGAGTGAAGTGGCGAAGTAGAGTATGATTGCGAGGAGTTTGAGTGGAGACATGATGATGTTCGATGATGATTTATGATGTTTGGTTTTAGATATTTTAAATTTTAAAGTGTTTTATTGATTTTATGATTATATAGATGATATTTTATAGGGGTTCAGTTCAGTTAATTAAGTTATTCAGTTTAGTTAATATTACATTTTTAGAGACTTCGCGTTTATTCATTAAATTTTTAGAGATTCAGTGTTTATTCAGTAATTTTTTTTTTGTATTTTCAACTTTAAACAGGTTTATAGCTTTTTAGTTTATATAGATGGCCATTTAAAGGGCTTAAAAGCATATTGATTATATTTTTAGAGATTTAGTTTCGTATTTTCATTATTTTGAAAAAAAAAGTGAAGTGGTGAGACCTGAACCACCTGAAGGTGATTCAGGTTTTCAAGTTAATGGATGAATATTCATTCATTATTTAAATTTATTTTTTATACTGTTGTTATTAAAATGTACTGCTATTGTATTAGTGTATAGGGCAATATAGGAAGAATGCTATTTATGAGATATTATACAAATTAATTTTTCTATAAAAAATTCGACGAACATCTTTTAAATTCATTCTAATTTTTTCTTTAAATTCATGTTTTAAATACTCGGATAGTTTTTTTTTTAAATATTTCTAGGTTTTGATTTTTGACAATTTGATTTTTAATGAACTTTTTTTAGTGATTTTTTTTTATAGATATGAGATAATAAATATAAATTTGTAGATAACCATTGATCTAAATAAGGATAAAAATCTTAATTTTTGTTGAAAATATTTTTACACGGGATTTTGTAATGAATTAGACTTATTGCGTAATATTTTACAAGTGTAAATGATTTAGAATTAATTTCTGTAATTATTTATCTGAAAAGTATTTATATTTTAGGTCATTTTTTTTTTTTGGTAAGTAATACAACTTATGATACTAAAAATATCGGTAAAATTAAATCGCTTGAAGCTTTATTTCTATAAATATTAAAATAATAAAAGAAAATCAAATTTTATTTGGTTTTTGATTGAAATTATATTTATTAAAATTCTTGCTTTAGCTATATTTCATTTTGGATTGATTGTGTTTGTTCAGAAACACTACGTGAAGAAAAATAGTTAGCTTTCTGTGAGTTATTCTATTTTCCATGGTTTCCTTTTTGATTCTGTAAAGAAAAGAAAAACGCAGTTAATTTCTATTCATATATTATTTGACAATTGCTTAGTACTAGAACAAAATAAAAAGAGCTAAACTATGCAACAAAGTTTAAAATGATTTCGTTTTTTCATATTTTGTTTTGTGCCTGACATTTTCCCTCTAACTGTTTTAATAAGCAACTGTACTGGAAAAAATATTTCATTTTTTATGCCAGTAAATTCATTAACGAAGAATTTCTTAATGCTATTAACACTTGACTTACCAAACAAAAAAAGTTGACTTTACGTTAGATTCGTTTTTCAAGTTGCTTAATTTGACCACATAAATTAAGGAGCACTATGTGAACTTTATATTTGTCTGCGATTTTATTGAAAATCAACATAAGCAGAAAGTTTTTTATTTGCATGAGAAATTTTTTGCTAATAGTTGTTAATGAGTTAATTATCAATGTTAAATAGTTTTACAGAAAAGAAACTAAATACCAAATATATTTGCATCGTTTAAAACTAATAATAACAATTATTATTGAAAAATTGTTCGTTTGTAATTTTTTTTTCTCATTTTCTAAGAGACATTAACTCAATTCGCATGGGATTTTTTAATTAAATTTAATTAGCTAATTTTGCTTAGTTTCTTAAATGCAAACTGTTCTTTAAGGATAAAAAGATTGTTCTTAATTAAAAAAAATTGTAGTGCTTAAAAACAGAATAAGAGATCGAGTTAATTATATGCTTTAACTTTTCTTTAAATTTAAAAGTCAAAAAGGAAAATATACACACCATTATTCATAGATTTAATGTAAATTACTAAACTAATAAAAGTTTTCATTTAAATAGTCGAACAATAAAAGAGCATTTAAAAAAAGACTTTATTAACTAAACATTTAATCATTTTAAACAATCAGAACTTTATCCCTTTACGACCGGCTATCAGGTGACGCAGATTTAAGTTTATGAGACTAAGTTTAGAGTTTTACCGAAAAAAATGCCTTAAACAGCATCAATGAAAAAATTGAACATTCTCTTTTATACCCTCACGATCGTGATAGCTTGGTCTTCGAAAATATTTAAAATAACTTTTTTATACCGAATATTTTTCTACTCATGACACATCTGAACTTTTTTTTAATTTATGTATTCAAAAGTAAATGTAAATTTTTCCATTTCAGAATCATTACCGATTTCGTAAGTTAGTGACTATAAATAACTATTGTTGCGCTTTTATTCCCAAAACAAAAGTTTCCAGGAAATGTGGTATTATTATAACAAAGTTGCATCTGACAATAAATATTGTTGTGATCATTTAGTTTAATTCAATAGCATACCAGCTAGAGGTTTGCTATAACTTTTTAAATCCTGAAAAAAAAAAAAAACTAGGCAAATTTTCTTTATATAAAAATATTTTTCAAACAATTATATTTTTAGAAATATGTTTTCAAAATCTGCATGACGCTCTTCGTACGTTATTTGTTTTGAAAAAAAAAATTAAATAATTTGCTTCGGTCTAAGTAGTTTAAGAAATCTTGTACATTCAATTTTATAACATTAAGTTCGTAATAAAAAAAGTTGTGAAGTTATATGAACTGAATTTTACCATGGTCTATGCTTGTGTTGTGTATCCATGGCGTGAAGTGGATATACCCTGGGCTTAAGGTTTTTGAACCGACTACACAGATTTTGCACAAGGTACGGTGCGACCTCGGCACTTTTTGCATGCGACTCCAAAGCCCAAAAGAATTGGTTTGCCATGTTATTTCATTTTCTCCAGGTATGAGAATCGTCATAACATCAATTTAAAACAAAATTGAAAAATTATATTTAAAAAAATATATTATTTAATTATTAATTGGTAAAGCTTAAAAATATGGTCGTCATCTGTTGTATGTTTTTGGTATTTTAAAGCTTAAAAGTAACTAGATAACAACATTCTCGTCACAAAATTGTTTCGTTTCGATGTAATGTTGATTCCCATAACTGGGGAAAAAGGCTAACGTAATACATCGTCAGAAGTTGTGATTCCAAAATCAATTCATTAGCTCTATGAGATTGACTATCCCTCTTGAGGCGGAGAAGTTACTTCAGCTTTTATAATACTATTCACGTTTTTAATTAGATTATTGGTATGAGAATCAAATTCTCAAGGAATCAATCTCAAATTGAATAATTTCTGATCAATATTGGGAAATTCCAATTCAATGCATTAAACAAACAAACTTTGATAGATATTGATTGAGAAAAAAAAAGAAACTTATGATAGTTACTGTTTACTTAAGCATGTCCCCATTATTAATTTATTTTCAAATCTTTTTAATAATAATCAGAATTTACCAATTCCGCTTCTTCTATGTTATTTTTCTCGAGGAGAAGTATTTTCTTTTCTAGAAAATTATTTTTGAGTTAAATTTGATTTCTCAAAAATATTTGTAGAAAAATTGAAAATGATTTCTACATGAACTTTTTTTTAAAGTGTAGTTATAACATTTCTGCTAACGAGCATAAACAGTTTCACATACTTAAGTTATGTATAGTCAACGTTCATATAGTTTTTGTATGTTAGAACATGTTCCCGAGAATAAAAAGGTTTTTCTTAATCATTTGAAACGAACTTCCTTTTGAATTATGGACAACTTAAACGGGGAGGATCGTGGTTTGTCCGTGGGAACGAAAACAATGCTTGACGTAAATATGACGTTACTCTAGGTGTGACCATTCTAGTTTTTAGACGAATTAGATGCCAGGTGGTTTATCAGTGGGGTTTAATACAACATTTGACGTAACTGTAACGTCATTGTAGGCGTAACTGCCCCAGTTGTCCATTCTAGTTTTTAGACGAATTAGATGCCTGGTGGTTGGCCTGTGGGGTTTAATACAACAATTTACGTAACTGTAACGTCACTGTAGGCGTAACTTTTCTAATTGTTCATTCTAGTTTTTAGACGAATTAAATGCCAGGTGGTTTGTCTGTGGGGTTTAATACAGCAGTTGACGCAACTGTAACGTCATTGTAGGCGTAAATGCCCCAGTTATCTATTCACGACAATGCATACACAAGCAACCGGACAGCTCTTTAATGGTACAAAGAGTGGACCTAAGGAATTCGGCCATAGAATGCTATAAAGAGGGGGATAGCACATTTGGCTTACAGTAGACCCTCAGTTTATGAAATAGAACCCGCAGCTAACGAAAACCCCTTCTATTATCTGATAAATATGATTTCTTTCTAAAATATTATCAATATAAGAACATGTGTAACCTCAAATATGAAAAGAAATTGTATTTGGACCTATTAGGAAACAATGATGTATTCAAAAATGTGAACATTCGTAATCTCAAATTTTAGAGCATTGCATTCAAAGCTATTATGAAACATGGATGTTTTCAAGAATTAGAACATATGTACGTAACTTCAAATTTGAGGACCATGCATTCGAAGCTATAAAAGGAAACAATGACGTTCTCACAAATTCGATTTTTCCCCCTCACATTTAAGAAATATTTTTTTTAATTCGGCATTGTGTGACTTCATTAACAACTTTATCAAACTACAAAAAGCTACTAAGGCGTCTGAAATAAGCCACCACCGAAATAAAGATAAATATGTATAGCTATGGAGATGCGGTGAAATTCCGATGATGCATTACCCTTAAGAAAGCCCAGGGGGCGTAAATCTCAATTTTTTTTCACTACCTCAGTAATTTAGTATTCACAGCGAGGCCTATTACTTTGGTTCGAAGCAGGGAAAAAACAATGAGAGGCAGTAACAGTGGGCTCAGGTTGCTGTTTTATTTGAAAAAGTTATAACTTTTTCTTATTTGAGAATAAGGATTGTGTTTGACAACAAAAGCATAAAAAAAATTCTTTAGAGGAAGAAGCAAGCACTTTTTTGTATTTTTTTTTGTTTTACTCATTTGTTTTATTTAATCGTTACTTAGATTTAATTAAAATCCTTTTTTTCACAGATTTTTGGTCAGTATAACTACAATACTGGGATATTATGATAATCTTATTGAATATTGAACAAGATTGGGATTCAAGAGGGACTGAATTAACATATTAAACGACCATTTAAAGTTATTTCTTAAATGTCTTACATATAAATGTACTACTACTTTTTATTATCTATAGGGTTGTTTTAGATAGTGTAACCGTCCTAAGGCTTATAAGCGGATCTCTGATCAAGTACACAAGCAGGAATATATATGTACCAACCCACTAATTACCGTCCTCATTTAGTTTTTTTTTCTTTAAGAGATTTCATTGGTTGCTTCGAATTCAAACTAAAAAAACTGAGCATTTTCTTTCGTCTGCTGCGTTCTATTTAAAAGTTATTTTCATTCAACTTGGTTTCATTTCCTGACATTTACTAAACTTTATCTAATATAATTAATTTAAATTACAAGTATGCAAAGCATTACCAAAATATCGATTTGTCAAAAAAATTGTTCGTTTTAGATGATATTTTGGCTTGTGCAAAGAAATTAATTGAAACCGTGAGACAGCAATTTAACGTGATTGACAAACAAGTAAAAGCTTTTGTTCAACAATTAAGAAAGTTTGTACATTGTTGAAAACAATCGCAATTTCAGGAAGACCGAAAATGAAAAAAAAATACTGCTGGAAGTGTTGCCAAGTGAAATATCGCATTCAATTTTATTTATAAAAAGATACTAATACAAATAAGTCTACTCTATAATATTTCAATAAGTGGCTGGACAGTAAAACACAGATTTGCTCAAAACTTATATGAGTAACCCTTTAAGACCGGCGGTCAGATGGCGCTGATTTAAAATTATGAGACTAAATTTGGAGTTTTATCGAAAAAAATGCGTTAAACAGCATCAATGCTAGCAACTCGTTAAAAACAAAATCCTTTTATATACAAATAACGAAGGGTACAAGTCAACTGCTTCGGTAACGATATTTATGAAGAGCTTGAACATTCTCTTTTATACCAGCATGATTGTAATAGCTCGGTTGGAAAGGGCATGGCAGGCAGGTGACCAGCCACGTTAGCATGCTTAAGTTTATTTATAGTCAGCGCAATTATTACAATCCTTTGTAAATACAAATTATATATTATTAAATGTAAGTTAACATTTCGTCAAAGCACTGAAATGAAATATTTTTAGATGCAAACTTCTGATAACTGAACAAATTTTGCTTCTTCTATATTTTAGGATTTGCTCCAGTTTTTTGTATTTATTATTTAGATTTCTTTTGTTTAGCCCATTCTGAAAATAGTTTGAGATTTAGAGTTTCATGCTAAAAAAAATTGAAATATAGAAATTTTGAACAACGAGAATAGTTTTCAGGGATAGAAGTAGAAAGCAATAAATGAGCGAGTTCAAATGTAAATCATATAGCTGAATATGTTAGCTGTCCGTTTAAAGCGTATCATTTGTAACAGAAAAGTTTAATAGAAAAAGTTTAATAATTTAAATTTCTCATATATGGTTTGGTAAAAAAGTAAATGCGTATTTGAATTTAGGTTGGGGTAGATATATATATATATTCCAGCTTGTGTGCTTGATCAGAGACCCGCTTTGTAAACCTTCGTCAAGTAAGACAGACACCGAAAGAATTTTTACTGTCACAGAGAAATGAAGTGAAGGCGGGAATCTAACCCGCACCCAGTACAGAGCACAGAATGCTAGCGCAATGAAAAATACAGAAGTACTAGCGAAGAAAATACAGAAATTGGAAAATATTAAGATAATAATACAAGCAATGAAGAATTATTGATATAATTAAATATGTTCAATACTGATAATGATATTAATATAAATAATTTAAATACATATGGTAAGACTATCGATTCGTTAAGATTTAAAAAAAAATATGTAATCACATCAAATATAAACCCGATATAAAAATCAAACCCTATTTAAAACAATTCTGACATTTTGATCTCGGAATCGAAATATAAATATTATGTTTCATTTTCAAAAGTTAAAAAAACCCTATTTTCTCCCGCAAAATATTTTTATATCTCAAAATGAAGAGCACAGTTTTAAAGCCCTATTCACCTATAAAGAAGTAAAATTGTTTCAAAATATAGAAGCTTTTAACTTTTTTTTCTGACGATGACTTACATTTTTAAAAACATCTCACGTCTTTCTTATAAATCAAAAGCTTTATTTAGGGTGGTTTTAGTTAACTATAAACTGTGCATTGCAGAAAGAAGTTTTTTATGAGCAAAAGCAATAAATTTACACTTTATATGTAATGATCAAAACAAAATTGCAGAATTTTAACGGATTAGAATTCATGCTTTTTCATTTATAATTTTTTAACAGATAAACTTAAAGCAGTTTTTTTAACATCATTTTTCGTTTTGTATTTTAACAAAATATTTAGTATTTTCAAAATTATTTTTTTTTATCTTTATTCATTGCCCGGAGTATAACAATGGTCCCGTTCGTAACAAAGTTTTTAAATAATAATATTATATGTATTGTTTATTCGGGTTGTCATACAGGAAATTTAAATAGTAAAGGTATTAGGGTCCTCGGAATCAACCATGCTTAATTTTCATCATATTTGAAACACTCGACGGAATAGATTATCAACTGTTTAGTTTTTTAAATCCCTACTGTTCTACATACCATTGCAAAATGGTTAATTGTCATTTAGAATTGTCATTTTATCAATATAATACCACACTATTCAAATGATAATCCATAGTTTTCAGTTTAATCGACTGATACATTCAAAATTGTTATCATATAGATGCTGGTGATTTTATGCCCACTGTTCATGCCCAAAAAAGTAAAACAAAAAAGATATGTAACTGGGATCACACATAATTTGAATGTTCTATTTGTTTGATATTAGTATTTACACCACTAGCCACTCAAAATGTTGTACAATTTTAACTTTTCTAACAAGGGACTTTTGAAACATCTGCTGCCATTTGTATCACGAGTACACGAAAACTTTAAATAAACATTCTTGGATATTTTCTTAAACATGATGGATTGCTTTTTGAAAGTACCCCAAAAATCTATATTCCATAGATAATTTGCTCGTTTGATGTGTCATAAATATGAAGTAGCTTTCAAAATTATGTGTAAATGTAGGTTGGTCGTTAGGTTTTTGGGTGTATATCTCTCGCCTCCTTGTGGAGCTCAAACACAGCCAATACGCTTCGTAATCTGATAAAGTACGAGGTCGCCAACTGATTAGCAATTTTCATTTTTAGGAAAATTGCCGTTATACATTTGCTAAAAATATCTTTTTTTAAGAAGTCTTCTTACGACTTATATAAACTGTAGAGATAAAATTGTAAATACGTTAATGTATGTTTCCTTTTTAAATTAATAATTGAATTTAATTTTAATAGGGGAAAAGGCCAACTCAACCATGAAATATCAAATGAAGAAATATCTAAGTTTTATTTATTTCCTTTTATTTATTTCATTCCATAAATAATTATTTAAAAACACCAATGCATCAATATACAAGAAAAGATTGATGCCTTAGGAACTGTGGCCCTTCCTCCAAGATCTCCCCTTTCATTGTTTTCTGTCTTCAGTAAAGTTATTAATGCAAAGCGTTAAACATCAACCCTTGTATTCATATTTATAAGCTGATTTATTATTCTAGTATATTATAGGAACGTAGACAAAGTATCTTTATTATAAGTATATGGCGGCTTTAACTTTAGATTACTTAGGAATTGCAATACTTTATTTTTTCGTTACACAATGCATATGCATCGAATAAATTTGGAATGCTTTGAAGTGGAGACTAAAGTAAGTGAAACACTATTTTACGACATATCTCCAAATTGTATTTGCATACCGTAAAAGGGAATATTTTCGGGAAGTAATGCCGTATAATAGCATACATAGTATATAGTAGTAATATGATATAATATCATACATAGATTGTAGCAATATAAACATACTTATTTTCAATACAGATAAATTTATTTGTTATATATATCTTCTGTTTTAAGCTTTTATCATAATCACTCTTTTTAGGTAAATTATACTTATTTTTAGGTTTCGCAAAGACTACGCTGGCTTGGTCATATACAGAGTAGACATGAAAATAATACCGCCAAAATAATTACAAAGAACAAGTTATTTAATACCAGGAGAAAAAGGAGAAGCAGAGAGACTTGGATTAACAACATAGAACAAGATTATGGCCAAAACAGCTTAAAACTATAATGTTTTGGCCTTGTGGCGGAACAAGTATAGACCTGTTGTAGCGGAGTCTGAGGCCTGCAAAAAGTGGCCATACCAGCTCAGAAGGAAGAAATATACTGCTAGCAAAAAATTCTTAAAAAGACACATTGTAAATAGTGTACATATGTTAGGTTTAGTGGCATTGTTTGTTTCTACAAATTCATTCATTTAGTATTTCTGAATATCCCTTTTATTTGTCATATTTTATCTTAACGTGTTGTTGTATTGTTATGATTCATTATATTATTACAGTATTTTTATGTGTTGTAATTACTCATATTATTGTTTGTTTCTAAAAATTCATTCTGAATGTTTCTTTTAATTGGCATATTTTATCTTAACTTGCTATCGTATTGTTGTGATTCATTGTATCATTATAGTATTTTTATAAGTTGTAAGTTCTAATATTATTACATTGTTTGTTTCTACAAATTCATACCGATTGTCCCCTGTAATTGTCATATTTTATCTTAACGTTATTGTATTGCTATTATTCAATTAATCATTATAGTATTTTAAGTTGTAAGTTCTCACATTATTGCTTCTTTTGCTTCTACAAATTCGCTTAGTATTTCTGAATAGTCCTTTTATCTGTCATATTTTGTTTTAACTTGTTATTGTATTAAGTTATGACCAGCGGGTGACCGAGCTCTGCTCGGAGAAAACAGGTATCGAAGCTAACTCGAATATTTAAATTTTCAATTGTGATTTATCAAAACAATGCATGCCATAAGAAGATTTGTGAACCCATTGATGAAAAGATACCCGGTTAAAGTGCACCATTGTAAACTATTGTAAACAAAGTTAGAGTTTGGAAAGGGAACTATTTAGATCAGAACCTTTTAGATCATTTGGTTGGTTTTGGGAAATAATTTGGCGAGAAAATATATATAGCTACCAACACCCATTATACAGCTCTAGCACAATGACCTTCCAACAACCAACCAGCTTATGAATTATTTATAAAAAACATTTTGCATATTTGGCCAGTTCAGTTTAATAATTTGGCGAGTTTGAATTTTTGAATTTGGCGAAAATTAACGACAGAAAATTTTAATATGCAGATCTGGTCTAGTGCGTCACTTGAAGCATCAATTATTTTCAAATAATGAACGTTGTTTCTGAAGGGTAATGGCAACACAATTAAATAAACATTTTCAATTTTATTTATTTTCGTTGAAAGTTTTAATTTTTCAGCAGATGGCATCATGAAAGTAGCCAATATGGTGAACTAATAACGTTTGAAAATATCCTATCTGTAACTCCAAACTGCTTGACCGTAGCGCTTCAAAACCGGCGCCAATCGTTTCGTCGTGGCCAAAAACCTTGCCGGAGTTTATTAATTCTGGGGCGATTTTCGAATTGACAAGAATTCCTCGTATTATAGTATAAGATTCAATGTATCATTTTAGTATTTTTATATTTTTCTCAGTCGTAAGCATTAATAATATTTTGGAATCGTTTGATCTTAACTGTGATTTAACTTGTATCTCAGCATATTTAATTGTATTTTTATAAAAAAATACTATTAAGATTCTGCAAATCTTCCCACAGTGTGAATGTGATTATTTCAGATAATGCAACGCTCTTGTTTTCAGTTTTCCAACTATTGAGATTTCATTGGTTACTTCGGTTTCACTCTCAAAATGACAGATATATAGAAGAAAAACTTTTAGTTCTATGCAAGCTTTCTTTAGCAAATGTTTTGAACTACTAACAGTAGGTAGTCAGAAGTTAGCATCGCAAAATTTAATAAGTTAAATGTTCTTAAAAACTCATTTTCTAATATCTGAAATAAAGTAATTAGTTGGCAAGCTGAAAATGACAAAATGAAAACAAAACAAAAATGAAAACAAACCGTGAGAGCTATTGCCATATACAATGTAATACAACCCCATTGCAATTATCTGGAAACATTTTAAAATGGAGCTTAATCCTACATATAACCTTAGATGGACTAGGGTTCCCAACTAAATTCCATACTATTTTAGCTCTAACATTTCAAGCGCAAACAGTTAGATTGACACTGAAGTACCATTAGAATGTACAAGTGAATTTCCTTTAATTAGCAAATGCAACACTCAAGGGAACTTTGGGTGTAAATTAATCACAATGAAATGTACTTGGATTACAATTTTATTGTTAGATTGATTGGATTGAATCTAACCTCTAAATTTAAAATGTCTCTCAGGCTGTTTTGTAATGATTTAAAGAAATTCAATTGAAACTATGCAAGGTAAACAGAAAATAGTAGTTCGTTTAAGAATGCATTGCAGTGTGCAAATGAATTTAATTTTTTTTGTGTGGAACGAATGGCATACTATTCGGAATAAGTACTTTGAAAATTTAATTAAACTAAAGATGTTAGTTAATACCAGTAAGAAAATGCATTTAGAGTAGTTGAGAAGAGACAACACTAAACTTAATTAAGACCTATAAAACAATTGCCTTCTTTACATTTTAAATTAAAATACCAAGTATATTTACATATGAAAAAACTAAACTTGTAACCAAAGAAGACAAGCTTGAAAATTAAAAGCGTGTAAATTCCTGAAAACTATATGACGACAAAATAAATAAAACTATCATATAAACACTAAATTAATTATTAAACAATAAAATGAATAATTTACTAAGAGTTTGACATCTTTTAAAGATTTAAAAGGCTTAAAGGAGGACTAGGAAATGCACTTTTTCCAACACAACCGTACTTTTTTTTAAGAAAAATAAATTTCTTTTAATTTTTAAAAATTATTTTCAGTGTTTAGGAAGCTTTTGTATTTGTTTGCTACAGAAACATAAGTTAACTTAAAAACAACAACATTTGAGGCTCTTACAGTTAAAACAAGTTATCTTTTTCTTACAAATTTTCTTACACTTAAGACGGCATGACTTTGACATTTAACTGTGCATTTTGGAAAAACCCATAAAAATCAAAAAACTCTTTCTTCTTCTGTATTGTGATATATTGGCTATTCCAATGCTGAAATAATTTTTTTGAAGCTTTGTAATGTGGATATTCGAAAATGAGATTCAAAAATATTCATCTCTGATTTGTGATAGAGAGTGCTTAATGGTTCGAGTGGCATACATGGCAGACTTCCAGAAAGTCCCTTTGTTAGTTGTTCGTCAAATAAATTTTGTTGTAAGCGATAGATGTAATAAACAACGCAACGAATTAAAACTCAAAACCTAAAGTGTAACGAAAAAAGAAAGTTAAGACTTTAAGAAAAGACTTTAAAAAGTTATCTTACAAAGACTAACTAAAGATATTACGCTAAAATATATTATAGGTTATCTTATAACTTATAGGTGATTGGGACAGTTTCTATTAATAATTATTGAATGCAATTTTAAGTGTTTCACTCCGTATCCTGAAAATAAATTTCATTTTGTAGCTCTTTTCCAAAGTATTATATACCCACAATATTTATTTTTACCAGAAAACTTTTATTTAACTAGTGATTTTGTGTGTTATTAAACAAGCATATTGCCCACCTTTAGAAATACATCGAACTAAATTTAATTTATTCAAGTAATTGCACCATCAATATAATTACTCGTAAATCCACAAAAACCCTCTCTCTTTAATTTTATTAGTATTTATTCCAAAAGAACCACCAAACTTTGAAACTACACCAATTAATTCTACCATTCCACAAACAAAAATTACAGTTCTACAGAGATTACATTCCTCTTAGAGGAAGCAAACATCCGATCTGGTAATTAACACACACAATTAATTTTCGGGCTCGGTTTTAGAAGCAATTTAATATCCCACTGTGAGTGTAAATAATGTAAGAAGCTATTCCGTTAAGTCATAGTAAGCCTTTGGCGTACAATTTAAAACTTGCCTTTTAATTTATTCGTCTCGTTTTGCGCCATTAGGTGTGGATACCGTAGAGATTACTTGGGTATGGGAATAATATTATGTATGTGCTTTTGCTTAAATGGTAGTTATATTTATATTCCTCATGAACAGTACTTTCGAAACAGTTCTGTTATATTTTCCAAACCGTTTGTTATTGTCTTACTTTCAAGCAGATTACTTCATTTCTGAAGATAAAAAGTAATCCATGAGGATGTGACGTAAAGATTTTATACAACCTATAGATAATCAGGATTTAGCACGTTTTTTTAGTCCTAGGTATGAATTTGATAAAAACTTAAACTTAATAATATCAAATAAAAAATACTTATCCATGAATTGCTAAACTTAAAGAGGAAACCAGAAACCAATTTGTGTCGTAAAAATCTACGTTTAAGTAGTATAGTTCCACTTATCCTTTACTTCCTCGAAAGTCGGAAACCATTAAATTTATAATATAAGTTTCCTGAAAACCTATATGCTTGATGATTGCAGGTTTAGAAAAAAATAAAATAAAACTAACCAGCATATTAATTATATTTATAACTTAGTTGGTAAAAAAATGTTTCAATCAAAATTTTCAAGTTTTAATCCACGAATTTTACGAAAAGAAAATTACGAATTTTATGTTCATCAAAAATATCAAGAAAATGACTAAAGCTAATTATGTTAGATTTGAATTATCGTCGCACTAAAGCTACACGAGGGCTATTGGCGACGGGCGTCGTATTTTACAACAACAGTTAGGTGACGAGCCAACACCTGAATGGGCACCCACCGCAACCGTTAAGGGCGACATCGTACGCAGCGTTAGGACTTTGAAGGATATTTTACGTGCACTCCCTTACACGGGGTATTATTCGTCGGACATTTTTAGCTGCACGGGCCGTTTATAGGTCGGCAGCTATTTTGGCGATTCCCGGACCCGAACCCGGGACCTTCCGCATGCTAAGCGAGTGCTTAACCGACTGGGCTATAACTAAAGCTAAAATTTAACAAAGAATTTTGATTCATTCTGTTGCTTTTTGCTTTAAGTTGACACATTACGCAAACGTGACCTTTTTATTCATTTCAAAGATTAATATATAAAGGAGATTAACAAAAAAAAATTTCATTGGTTTGTGATTATCGTCAAGCGTTTGTTTCGGGATTTCATACTGCTGCTTTGGAAGTTGAATCAATAATTTTTATGTGCTATAACAATCTAGTAAAAAAAATACGGAGGGATTTATAATTTTCATATAAATCATTGGCATGGGATAAAATATTATCTGGTATTCTTTCACATAATCTTTCAAAAATTTGAGAATAATATGAAGTAATGTAATATAAAATATCGAGTATCCGTCCAAAAAATCTGTTGGCACTTAAAATCACCAAAATTAATGCTGTAATTAAAAACACACGTCTCTAAAATGCCATGAGTTCCTTTATTCAAGAAAATATACTTAGTACATAATTTATTCTTTATCTACCAAAATCCTTCTCGGTATGAGGTTCGTCGCTTACACCTCTAGGCCAACGGGGGGCCGACAAAAAAGTAGTTGGTTGGTTGGTAGACATATATTTTCAGGCTTGTGTGCTTGGTCACAAGGACCCGTTTATAAACCATCAAGTAGGACAACACAAGACATACACACACATACACAAATGACAGATGCTGCCATCTGTCGCCAACTCCACAATTTAGACATGTCTCTGAAGGGGAGGGAAATTTTCTCCTGGGACCTGTACCCATGGGAAGCTGCACAATGACCGCCTACAGAACTTTCGGACCCGACAGATTTAACGAGCACGTGCTCCGCATATACTCGACAAACACAAGCATCCATGCCCCAACGGGATTCGAACCCGGACCCAGCAGCTCCAAAGGCCGATGTCTTAACCACTAGGCCGCCGGATCGGCGACAAAAAAGTAGTTTGAAATGAGCCTTTTGGTTATATACTTCTTGTTTCCAATTTTATACACTGTTACTCATGCCTCGTAATTCGGAACCTTGGGCAAGTGACGAGGTCAGAACCTGCGATATCTCTTAATGAATCATTGAGTGGCACCACCTGTCCACTCCATAAGAAATTTCAACTCCTTATATTTACCGGGCCGCCCCGGTGGAAGCAATTGTTAGGACTCTAGCCTTTGGAGCTGCTGGGTTCGGGTTCGAGACCCGGTCTGGCATGGATGTTTGTGACCGTCAATAAATGTTGCTATTTGTCTATGTGTTATTCATTTCTTTGGGACTGTAAAAATTCTTTCTGTGTCTGTCCCACTTAACGAAAACTTATAAGCGGTTCCCTGAGCAAGCACACAAGCTGGAATATATATGTATCATACCATACCATTACCATATTTACCGAACACGTTTATCCTATTCAATCGAGGAACCCCTTCGTTAAGGAAGGTAGGAAGAAATAAAAAACAGTTGTCGATATTCATATAGAAAGTGAGAAGAAAAGTTCAATTGAAAATATTAAAATTCTTTTTCAATGTTCTGTTATATTTAATATTTTACCCAAACTCTGGCAGACTTATAAGTTGTTTATAGACGTCACGTATTTGTGTGGTGTGCATTAAGATAAGAGCATTTTAAATTTACACATATAAAAGTCCTTTAACTCATATAAGTAGACAGTGCAAACGTTTCTATATTTGAGCTTTGGCGAAGCACATACGTACTCTTAAAACAAAAGAGTGAAATCCACTCCAGTTAGATAAGTGCATTTTCGACACTAGAAAGGAATGAATATTAACTCAGACTGAGTTAAAACCACTTGTTTCGAGTGATCCTGTCGGAGTTTTAACACACAAAGGATCCACTCCAAAAGGAGAAGTGCATTTTCCAGACTGAAGGAGTGAAAATTAATCAGACTGAGTTAAAATGGCTCGTTTGTTTTAAGAGTGTATCATTCAAAAATGCTTTATCCTCTAATGCATTCTGTTGCCATCTGGAAACAAGTAACATAATCCACTTTATTCTATTAAAATTGAGCTCCCTCTCGACAAGTCTGTGTTTTTTCATCTATTACATTCCATTTTGAAGTTTTAGTTACTAATAACCCTCATAGAACATAGCAGTAAAAGTGTATTCAAAATTAAAGAGTGAAGTTATTAACTGTTGCGAAATTACGTCTTTGGCAGTATTCAAGGTATAATAATATTAGTGCTAAATTTACAAATAAATTGTTTTGAAAAACAAAGTTCAAGAGGGTTATTTTAAAATATATTTAGTAGTTTTCTAGTCATTCTTATCAAAATTGGGATTTTGTAGTTGTCTTTTGCCATATGGCGGGGGGGGGGGGCAAAATTAAAAAAATTGAAATTATTTAAATTCCAATGCAGTTCATTTTTTTCAGTATTATCTCCATAATGCATCAGTATTAAAGATACAATTATATTTTTTAGGGATGAAAAGTAAATTCATGCATTAAAGGGTTAAATTAATTTACTATTAATAATTATAAATAAAATTTTCTCTGTGAAAATAAAGCTTATCTGTGAAAATGAGCTTTTCTGCTTGGGTTTATCTAAATAATTAAAAGGTTAAAACACATCAAAGCCATATGACCTAAATATTTATGGTAAAAAAATTAAGTACACTTAAAGTTCCTGTACTTGTCGTAAAATATTCAAAATCACCAGTAAGTATAAAATTTTTTATTTATATTGACAACTTCTATGCTTCTAAAAGCACGATGAAAGCGAAAATCTTATTTTGCATACATTGATGCATTACATTTTTCCGAAAATCTAAACTCAAAGGGCATTCAAATACAATACTCTCATCGCTTTAGGGTGCACAACAATGCTAAAGGGCATATAAGTCAGACAGAAAAGCTTTATTTCCATTTTATTGATTCTACTTTTCCTCCTCGAAACTACTTTTCAAAGTTCTTTTAAAAACTGTCAACCTTTTCAGGCCAAATAAAGAAGGTTTTGAGATTTAGAAGCATTGTTGCCTTGATGTACTGTCGCTGTAATTGGATTTGTTCTTTTTTTTGTGCGTTCTATGACTTTTTGGAGGGTGTAAGGGTTACATGATATCTAAAGGAACATATTTTTATGACCGAAAAACAGCAAATCATTGTTTAGGTAACATAAGATGGTCGGCATTAATAAGAACTTACAGTGAATGTTGCAACTAAACCTTACTTTTAAGCAACTTTTCAGCACATTTTGGAAAATAATTTTCGAACTTTTCTATTAACTTGAATTGTACTTTACTACTGCTTTCCCCATGATCGTTAACATCGGCCATAGTTATTCTACTATCCCATGTCTGTTTAGCCATCTTAGAAATAAACTAAACAATTTTTATTAGAAGCTGAAGTAACTAGATAAATATATCTCGAGGAAATGAATAGATTGTATTTATAACTAAAAAAATTGAAATCCTTTTCGTCGTATATATATAGTGCTTTTTGAATCAAAACTATTTTCGATTGCACGTTTAACGTTAATTAAATTTGCTAAATATCTTCAATGCAGCCTACGATAAAAAAAAATGATGACAATAAAATGTATCTATAACAGAAGAACTGTGATAAAATGTCAAATTAAATCGAAATTGCCTACCTACCTATTTTCGAAATTAAAGCTTATTTTGTCTTTCTAATGTTTCATTTTTGTAGTAAAATAACCTTTTGAAAAGTTCTTTCAACTTGCAGGAACAGTAAAAATAAAAATGTAAGTACCTTAATTTATAGTTTCTATTTAAATTCCCATAGGGATTAAATTTATAATACTTCAGAAAAATTTCAACTAAACCATTAATTATTAATTAAACAAAATTGAAAGTTGTATTCATTTCCGTTTCTTCACTTTATTGGGTAAATAATTATATAAAAATAACAATGGATAAATTTACAAGAGAATTTTTATGTGTTCAGAACTGTGACATCTCCCCTCCCTAAAAAGGTAGATAGGATTGAATTATTGTCGCACTAGAGCTGCACGAGGGCTATTGGCGACGGACGTCGTAATATAGAACCACAGTCAAGTGACGACACAACACCTGAGTAGGCACCCGACGCAATAGTTTAGGGCGACATCGTACGCAGCTTTGGGACTTTGGAGCGTATTTAACGTGTACTCCTTCTGCACAGGGTATTAATTATCGGACATTTTTGGCTGCATGGGTAATTTATAGGTCGGCAATTTTTTTTAGCGATGCCCCGACCCGAACCTGGGACCTTCCGTATGCTAGGCGAATTCCTTAACGACTGGCACCCCAGCCCCTTCCCTTAATGAAAAGGAACTATTTTTTTATTGTTTTATTTTTCAGTGAAGTTATTAATGCAAAGCGTTAAACATCCCTCCTTGCATTCATATTTAAAAGCTGATTTATTATTCTAATATATTGCAGAAGCTTAGATAAAGTGTCTTTCTCCTAAGTATAATGCGGCTTTAACTTTGAATCACTTAGGAATCGTAGTGCTTAATTTTATGAGTTACACAATGCATTTTATATCGAATAAATTTCGAATGCGCTTTGATGTCGAATACTATTTTGTGAGGAATAAAGTGAAACACTACTTTACTATGGATTATCACGTTATATTTATATTTCAAGGAAACATTTCAATTGTCACTTAATTAATGTGTAATAAAATACAGAAACATATTGTAACGATATGAAATATCTAAAGAAATTTAAATGAAATAAAAAAAATGTAAAGAGAATATATGCTCGTTGTTACAGTAATTGAGGTATTATTATTAAAAATGGGCTGCATTTCTAACATTCAATCGGATGGGATCGATTGGGAATATTAGGTGTTAGCAAATTGATTTTTATAGCAAAGTCTACACTCTTAAAACAGAAGAGTGAAATCCACTCCAGTAGGAGATGTGCATTTTCGACACTGGAAAGGATTGAATATTATCCCAGACTGAGTTAAAATCACTCGTTTGGAGTGATCCTGTCGAAGGTTTAACACACAAAGAATCCACTCGAAAAGGAGAAGTGCATTTTCCAGACTGGAGGAGTGAAAATCAATCAGACTGAGTTAAATTCGCTCGTTCGTTTTAAGAGTGTACTTGTATAAAAATAAACTCATTTCATACATATTAACAAACATTTTATAGCCCTGATTATGATTACGAAGATGCTTGTTTTCTGCTGCTTTAAACGCAGGAATAAAACATGGAAAAAATTGGGGTAACTGAAATAAACCAAAACATGTTATTTACCACAGTCAAGCATCCGTTGATGTCGGATTGATTACAGGTTTCTCAAACTCATTTTGTATAAACGGATAATGCCCATCGAAAATCCAACAATAACATTCCGAGCACGTTGGGACACCTGTGCTCGTTAAATCTGAGGAGCTCAAACACTGTGAAAAAAAAATCTGTAACCATTACAAAACATTTTTTTGTAAAAAAACTTATCCTAGAACATTTCTAGTAAATAATTACTAAAAATAGTGCTGTAAAAACACATAATATATTTTTGTTAGCATTACATGTATATATCATGTAGATTTACAGGACTATTTTATGTATTCCACACGAGTAATGTTTCAGTAACTATACAAGAAAATTTTATGGATTCCACATTTTCCGTGCAATTGCAAAGAAAAACAAAATGTCTACTTTCCTACTACGTGGGATCGAACCCCGGTCTCCCGCATGACAGGCGGGGGTACTGACCACTATAATACCGAGGAATAGCAGACGGTCGAAACCCGGGATCGAACCTGGAACCTTTAGATGATCAGTCTGACGCTTCCCCAACTGTGCTATTTCGGCACATAGATCGCTAGGAAATTAGAAGTTAAATTCATTTTAAACAACCAACTAGAGTATAAATTTGAAATGGCGATTGGCTAATTGAATGACGATCGATTAGATTAGGTTAGGTTTGAATTATCTTCGCACTAGGGCTACACGAGGGCTATCCAAATCAAGATCGAAGCTAAAATACTAGAAATTATTTTGTAACTTCAGAAATGAAGATTTCCGTTCAGAATTACAAAAACTTTTTTTGTAAAATTGGTTATTTCTGTAACATTACTAAAAAAATTTCTGTATGTTTACAGTATTTTTTTCTCAGTGAAGTTCTGAACCGCAGCAAAGTACTATGTCATTTATATTTCTTAAATACAATTCTGTATATTTCTTAAGTGCAATTATGTATTTTAAGTACAATTATACGTTTTTAAGTTCAATTATGTATTTTTTAAAGTACAATTATGTATATTTTCAAGTACAATTTTGTATATTTTTAAGTACAATTTTGTATATTTCTTAAGTACAATTATGTAGATTTTTAAGTACGAATATGTATATTTCTTAAGTACATTTATATTTCTTATGTGCATTTATATTTTTAAGTAGGAATGATATGAGATATTAAAAAAATCCTAAATCATTTTAGAAAACAGTTCAGTTATCCAATACCATTTTAGCACAAGCACTGCAAGTGCAATACCCAGGATTGGCAACGAATTATCACCTGAATACAGAAGTGCTTTTCATTTAATTAGCATAAATACCCCTAAAGGGAAGTTTGAGAGCAAATTAATCACTGTGAAATATTACTAGGATTTGAGGTTTCTTGTTAAATTGAATTTAATCACTAAATTAAAATCCTTCTAAATGTAGTTATTCCGTTAGGTAGACTTAGCTAAATGCCATTAAAACTATTTAAGATAAATAAGAGGTAATGTTAATTTTGAGAGTTCAGCGTAATGTTGATAAATTATTTTTTTTCCAGCGAAAGTGACTGCATATGAAGCTAGTTTAATGTGGATCTTTAATTAAACTGAAGATGCTAGTTAACACCAGGAAGCAAATATATTTAAGAATAGTTGGAATTCATTAGAAACAGCACTAAATTTAATTAAGGCCTTTAGTAAAAATAATTTAATCTTCACGATACTAATATTCACGCCAGACAAATTTAAACTATAACAGGTAATTTAAATCTTCGCAAAATTAAAATCCAGTAGTTTCTGATAATTATTTGATGATAAAATATAATGAAATGTGCTTGAATAGTTGATAAATTAGTTAATAAGAAGTATTATTTTTAATCAGAGTGTCTTACTAGTTCAGACAGTTAAAAAGCTAAATGGAATAGTATAGTCTAGTAAATTTTAGTTATTTCTATTGGTCTAGCCTTTTTAAGGGAAACGTACGCATGATATATAATATATATCCCTTTTAGAAAATGTTCTTTTTTCTTTATACAATCCTTTCTTAAATTATTTTTAAAAATATCTTTTTAAAGTTTGTTATTAAATATTTAGAAGAAATAAAGCTTTTCAATTTGTTTATTAGAGAAAAAAAAATATTTTTTAAAAAGCTAATTTGCAGAAAATTTAAGTGTTAATCTTGTAGAGCAAAAAAAATTAACTTTTTTGCCAAATTTTCTGATCTCTGAGTAGGCAAGTGTATTTGACTTTTATCAATAGATCATTTTTGGAAAAACCGATAACCACTTCATCCCTTTCTCTTTCTGAATTATGATATAATGGCAATTTCAATGCTAAAATAAATTTTGTTTGAAGATTTTTAACATAGGAATTCGAAATGAGATTCGAAAATATTCATCTCTGAATTGTGATAGAGAGTGCTTAATGGCTCGAATGGCTTACATGGCAAACTTCCAGAAAGTTCGTTTCCTTTGTGGCTAAGATAAATTTCCAAATAACTTTTGTCGTAAACGATAGATGCAATCCGTTCCGTTGTCCATTACATTCTACAAAACTTAAAGTGTAACAACACAAAAAGTGATGACTTTAAAAAGTTATTTTCTTAGGCTAACTTAGGCCATCACGTTATGCTATATATGTTTGGTTATCTTGTAGTTTAAATAAGATCGGGACAGTTTCTATTCACAATTTTTTAATGAAACATCTTGTTACATTAAGTTTTCCTGTACTGTGCTAGGCTGTCCTATAATTAGAAGAAGATTGGGTCAGATTCAAATCCTAATATTTTATGCAATGTTAGGAGTTTTAACCCTCTAATGCATGAATTTTTATTTTCATCCCAAATATATATATATATATATATATATATATATATATATATATATATATATGTATCTTTAATACTCACACATTATGGGAAAAATACTAAAAAAATTTAACTGCATTAGAATTTAAATAATTTCAATTTTTTAAATTTTTTCCATATGACAAAAACCAACTGCAAAATTCCAATTATGATAATAATGACTAGAAAACTACTAAAAATATTTCAAAATTACCCTTTTTAACTATGATTAATTTTTCAAAACAAATTATTAGTATTTAGTACTAATATTATTATTCTTTGAATACTGCCAAAAACGTAATTTCACAAAAGTTAATAACCTCACTCTTTAATTTTAATACACTTTTACTACTGTCATCTATGAGGATTACTAGTAACTAAAACTTTAAAATGAAATGTAATAGATGAAAAAAGCACAGGTTTGTCTAGGATTAGCTCTAATTTAATAGAATAAAGTGGATTATGAAACTTGTTACCAAACGGTAACAGTATACATAAGAGGGTTAAATTCGTAAATAAATTAAATCGTGTTACTCTCTTCAACATTATCGTATCATAATTTTATTTTACTAGAGGAGTTTTATTTATCTAGTAAGTATCCTAAAAGAAACACCGAACTTTCCTACTGTTCCAAATAATTCTACTATTCCGCAGACAACAATTGCAGTTCTGCAGAGATTGCATTCCTCTTACGGCAACCAAACATTCAATCTGGTAATTAACACACCCAATTAATTCCGGAGCTTGGGTTTAGAAGCAATTTAATACCCCAATGCGAGTGTAAATTATGTAAGAAGCTATTCCGTAAAGTCATTGTTAGCCACGTACAACTCAAAACGTGCCGTTCAATTCATTGAGAGCGTTGTGCTCTACTAGGCGTAGTTAACGTCATGGTAATTAAGATATGAGATCCGATTTAGGCAGTTTTCGCTTTAAAGTGATTGTACTTATATTTTTTATGAAACAAATTTCTAAACACATATGTTAGGTTTTAAAACCTGTTTATTACTGGGTTATTTCCAAGAAGATTATTACTTTTTTTCTAAAGATAGAGAAGAATCTTTGGGCTGTCACGTACCGGCTCTACTCAGCCTATAGAACTACAAGTTTTGACACGGCATTGAAAAGTAGTTGCGAAGTCTACATCTAAACTAAATAAAAACAAAAATCACTTAGTCAATGTTTTAATAGAAGTATAAAAGAAATCAGAAACCAATATGTCTACAATTAAAATAAATATGTCTACAATACTTATAATTTAAATTATATTTTCAATTATCCGTTACCTTCTCGGATAGGATAGGAAGCCTTTAAACTAATAATGTAGGCTTTCTGAAGACAGTTGTGCTTATCTGGCATCTAAGGAAGATTATAACAATAAAAACTATTTTAATTGGTTTGTGGAGATCTCCAAACTTTTATTCTCGGTTTTCAATCCGCTGCTTTAACCCTTGGGCTACTAACTGGACGCATTTGTCCTAACTATTTATATTTATAATTTAACTATATGTTTTTGAAAAAGTTGCTATTATTCGAAATAAAATATATATAAATAATTGGTGTGGTGTAATTTTATTAAAACAATTAGTTGTTAGAAACAAATATTTTCCTAAAATCATTGTTGCAAGTTTCAGAATAATTTCAAAATTGAAAGAAAATTAAATGAAAGTAATTGGTGTGGTGTAACTTTTAGTAAACAATTGTTCTTCGAAAGTTCTAATCAATTTTTGGATTGTTGCGAATTTGTAAATTTATTTATTATTGTTGCAAATTTCATAATTCATTTTTAAAATACACTTAACTAACACTTGTAAAGCATTTAAGTAATTATGACATGATGCTAGATCTCCAAACTTTTATCATGGGTTTTCAGTCCGCTGCTTTAACCCGTTGGTTACTAACTGGATGGATTTGCTCAACAAAAATGTTTAAAAATTACTAATGAGTGAATCGCACAAATCATTGTAATAAGTCCCAGTTGTAAAAAAATCATGTTTTAAAATTTGCAGTCAAAAGGTTAAAATTCACTCAACGGTTTACATATGTTATAAATATCTATTAAAACAATAAGGGCTTCATGAAATTTCTTTGCAAATCAACACATTTGTATTAAAAAAACATGCATGGTATTCATTCACAGATAAAATATAATTAGCTAAAATAATTGAATACCATATAAAGCTTTCAAATAGAAAAAAATACAGCATCAATCTAAACAATATTGTATTACCATTAAAATAGTTTTAAGAGCGCAACAGCCCGTTATTGGGCCAAGTTCTGCAGTACCCCATTCAGATTTTGCAACAGAAGGGTTCTGGGGTTCTAGGCACGTGTAACGGTTAGGCGATAATCTCAAGCAAAACCTTAGTGTTTAGTTCCCAAGCATGCTATCCTCAATTGTATTACCATAAGTCAACAAAATCAATGATAAAATAAAATTAACATATCTAATATCTGTCATGCATTCGATTATCTACCAAAATATACCAAATAAACAACTCATTAATTATTTATCACTCTGTGTCGCTATTTCGATTAAAGCGACTACTGAAACTTTCACAGTCCACCATTTTACTATTCATAGCTTTGGGAATTCCAAGCTAAACGAACAAGGGAAAAAGTTTTTTAATTGAATTGGATCGACTCGGAAAACGAGTAATTCCATTTATGCTATGTTCCCTCAATTGTTAAATTATATTAAGGTGTTTAAATTGAAAAGTGCTACATCGAAATTGCATTAGCTAACGTTTATTTCCTCTTAAATGATATTTAGGATTCAATAACTAATGAATGTGATATTTATTATTCAAAATAAACATGTTTTAAGATTGGATATATTCGTACATTTATTTATTTTGGAAAGAAACTAACTTGAGTTCAACGAACTGGCAATTATAAATGCAATTAAAATGGGAGATGTTATTTTAACTGCATACTATGCATACTTATATGCTTTTTTAAGAAAATTAATCGAATAGTATAGTTGAAGGAAAGTTGAAGGAAGTTGAAATAGTTAAAAGGAAGAAACTAAGTTGAGTTGACTGAACTGGTAATTATACATACAATTAAAAGCTTATTATGCATACTTATTGGCTTTTTTTTTAAAATTAAACGAATAGTTTAGTTGAAAGCGATTTCTTAAAACGATAATTAGTATTTTCTAAAGATATATATTTAGCTAACACTCGAAGATAAATATATTCGCTTTTTTTCTCAGACAGAAAGAAAGACGACAGAAAAATAAAACAAAACTAATATAATTTACGGTTTCTATTCTTCCATTTACCCGACTTGTTATAAACAATAAACTTAAAGTATTTGTGGAGTTATATTGCTCCAGAATTCTGTATATTAAAACAAATGTTCCTCGGAGTGAATTTGAAGAAAAGTCTTCAAAATAAATTTTTCGCGTCTCCAAAAGTTTTCAATAATAAAACCCAATACTTCCATTAAAACTATTCAGCACACCCTACCTGCATGAAAAAAGACCAATACTCTCGTTGTTCATAACAAGAATTTTCATTTACAAATCAAACATTACAATATTTGGCAATGCGAGGCCAATTTCACACTTCTCTAGATAAGGTTCAGACGTTAAAAGGAGCAAAGTACCACTGTCTGCCTGTAGAAAAATAAGGATTGAAATGTCTTAAATGAGAATTTTGAGCCTGTAAACACGAATATGCAAATATTTTTTTACGACTACACTCGAAGGCTTTATGTAAGAGATGGATGCTATTAAAACTTAAAATAAGGGATTTTTCGGAGGAGTCAAAAAAAATGTTAAGAAACTATGTTTGTATACATTTTACTCTGTGGAATGTATTAAAAAATGGGGGACCGGGTGGCCGTGTGGTTTGGACCATAACGATAGCAGTATTCGTGATGCAACGGGTACGGGTTCGATTCTAGCCTCCACCATGGGTGTACTTTGACGATGGCTTATATAAGAGGGTCTCTGATAAAGCACATTACCCGTAATATATATGTACCTACCCTTTACCCTGTATTAAAAAATAAACCTACCAAAAAAATTGAATTAAATAAAAATGTATGTATTATTTTAAATTTAAAGTTTAAATTTAAGACACTTTTTTTTTTACATTTTATTTTACAATTGCGAAAAAATTAAATTTAGGAAATTAAGATTTTTAAAAGTATACGTAAAAAAGGAATGTTTCAGATGATATAAAGCTCTTTCTTGCGATTTCATTGGTTGTTTCCGTTTCCCTCTCTAAATGACCTTCATAGGTAAAAATAAGCTTTTCTTTTTATGTAAGCCTTCTTCAACAAATTATATTGGTTGGTAGATATATATTTTCAGGCTTGTGTGCTTGGTTAGACCTGATTATAAACCTTCTTCAAGTAAGATCGACACAACACACACATAAGTGACAGATGCTACCATCTATCTCCACTTCCCAATTTAGACATGCCCCTGAAGGGGATTAACAAAGGATTTGAACAACCAACGGCACAGTAAGAAGTTGCTATTTTAAATATGTAATAATTAAAATATTCCTAGAAAACTCATTTTCGAATACCAAAACAAAAGAATTCCAGACAAAAATCGCAAACATGATCGCTGCAGCTATTGCTAATTAGGGGAGAGAGGGGGAATGGCGCCACCTTAAGGGAAATTGAATGTTCATGCAGAATTGTGTTGCAATTAATGTAAATTGTAATTAGCATAGCATACTACAGTTCATAACCTATCTTGTAGTGATTTTTTTTTAAATTTAAATGTGGCTGAATTCCCCTTCTCTCCCCTACGGCGTGAAATAATCTCGTTCAGTAGCCATAGAGACGCGTAAATCTAGCCTTTTAACGTATCATTTTTTGTATCAATAATATTCTTCAGTTTTAACTGAGTATTTTAACTTCATAAAAAAGTACAAATTTTTCGCAGTTTCATTCTGAGTATCGTGAAAACTGAATTCAGCTTTTTTTTTGGTCACATGATATCCAGTTATTACTTTTTGTAATCACCATCAGAAACTCTTAACCAGAGAAAGTTTGCCAAATTGCTTTATAAGCGATAACAACAACTACAGTTAAAAAAAATTCCTGCTTTCCGGAAGAAAAAAAAATGTTGGTAGTATTATTTTTTTTTAAAGGATTTATTTCAAAATTGTGTCAAAATAGGGAATATGAAAATCTAAAAAAAGAATATCCACCTAATTTTTAAGTGCTTTCTTTTTTTACTAAGAGAATTCTCAAAAGTTTTACAGCGAACTTAAATTTTAAAACATAGATGTAATTTGGCAGAAGACACATTTTAATTTAACGATATGTGTTTGACAGTTGCTCTTATTCGAAATAAAACAATTAAAAACAATTGACGTGGTGTAATTTTATTAAAACAATTATTGTTAGAATTTTTTATAATTGTTGCAAATTTTATAATAAAATAATTTAAATTTGAAATAAAATTAAATGAAAATAATTGGTGTGGTGTAATTTTAAGTAAACAATTGTTGTTCGAAAATTCTATTTAATTTGTAACATGTAATATTTACGAAATATTCTTTAACACGCTAGACACGTGGACATTCTGTTTAACTCGTACAATCACCTTTCGATTATAAGTTGATACTGCAAAATTCTGATGATATTAAAAGGTTATTATTTAATATTGTGTTCTACTATAAAGCGCTACAGAAGTTATTTTGTATTTGCATAACATTCTTCTCTGAATAAGTATAAACCTTTTTCAATAATAGTAATAATGATATTTTTCAATAAGGATTAGTTCTGAAAACTTGTTTAAAATGTGAAACATTAATGCAACTATTTATTTGAATAAAGGGGCAAATACAATGTTCCACCGCGATTTACGTTTAAATATATAATAATATTACAACATTTTGAATTTTGTATTATGTAACCCATCACTGCAATAACAGATTTAACAATCATCTAAACTGAAATAGCGTTAAGTGGACCAAAATTGCAATGGCGGCCTATTGAATTCCTTATTTGTATTAAAATTTACATATTGCTTTTAATGAATAGAATATCTAGGTAAGTTAATAGAGAAATGTGTAATAACAAATTGCTAATAACAAATTGTGTCTTTACATATTATCTGAACAAGTAATTGTCACTGGAATGTTAGAGCATTTCCTAAATTACTTTAAATTGCTATCGTATAATATTGGTTAATACTATAAATATATTGTATAGATAAAGATTTATTTGTATTATTAAAAATATATTTTAATTGATACAGTTAGTAAATGACCCTAAAACCCATATTAGTAAAATTTATTTAAAGCATATAATGACATCTATCAAAAAGTATTAACATTTTAAATAACTTATTGTTTCGAAGGATTTTAAGTTATTGAAAATTTAACATTGAATGTATTTTGTATTTAAAAAAAAAATATATATTGTGGCACATAATTGCTGGTTTTTTTTGCATTTAATAATGAACATTGCTCAAAGCGGTGTAAGTACTGTTCTTATTAGGGACAGTCCTATAATTTTCGATTGTTTTTCCCCTCTATGAGTCATATCAATGCACATAATCTATGAAGTAATTGCACAAAATTATATGCTTTAATAATTAAAATTGCTACTAAATATAATATTGTTCGCATTCTTTAAGCTGCTTTAGAAGTCAGACATGTTGAAAGATAAATGTCAAAGTCCCAATTCAAAATATATTATATTATTAAATCTCAAATTTAGGACTACAAATTACTCCACATCATTTAATCTTATTCATTTGTCACAATTATTCCTAGAAACATAAGTTTAAACTTATCCTAACAAATTTAAATAACACTTTAAATACAAGAAATTCAATACGTGATGGCCATCTTTTTTTAAGGACACTTCAACGTGTATCTTAATATTAACAATTTTGACGATTTAATATTAATTAGCTGCAGCATATTCATTTCATTTTTAACTAACTAGCACCAGTCTTTGGGAACTTAGTTATTAGAACTAAATTACATTTTTTCTAAATAATTTGTTGGTTGTCCCATCTTAGTTTTTGAAATATAACTTCTATACCTTTGGCTAATATAGAAACTTAACTTGTCATACATATATTAAGTAAGGTGTTTTCGGCATGTCAGAAAATAGTTGTTTTATTTAGGTTGAACGTTTTAGTAGAATCTTGATTAAGTGACGAAAACGCAACACCCAAAAAAATAATACTATGTATTCGAGGAGCCCTTTTTTGACAGGGAAGGTAAAAAAATAGCAAGAACTTGCAATAAGCATACAAATATTCATGAAGTTGTACTGAAGTATATTAAAAACGACTTTTTTTTTTCAATTTTCTTTTGAAATACTTATCGGTGTACACAAACAACGCCTAGAAATATAGTTTTTTTCCGCATCAAATATTTGTATAGGATGTTAAAAAAATCTGTGAAACAAGCTATCTACCTAAGGTTATGTAAATAAGCAAAATATAAGAAAAATAAATATTTTAGTACTTAAAATTTATATAGAACAAAGTAAGTTGCAAGAAGGTTTTATTGCTATTGACACATCGTAATCTTTAATGAATGAAAAAAGTCCCAGAGCATACTCCAATTCTCTCATTGTTACCATCTTAATCACAATTTACGCAATGAGACTTCCCAAAAAATATTCAAAATCATCAGCAAATAAAAATACTTTATTTACATTGACAACTAAAAGACACTAAAAGTACAACGAAAGCAAAAGTCTTATTTTGCATTTATTGGTGCATTACATTTTTCCGAAAGACTACATTCAAAAGGGCCATTCAAATACAATACTCTCATCGCTTTAGGGTCCACAACAATGCTAAAAGGCATATAAATCAGACAAAAAGGCTTCATTTCCATTTTATTGATTTTTTTACTCTTTTCCTCCTCGAAACTACTTTTCAAAAGTTCTTTTAAAAACTGTCAACCTTTTCAGACCCAAATAAAGAAGTTCTTGAGATTTAGAAGCATTGTTGCCTTTGATGTACAGTCGAAGTAATAGATTTCTGAATTTTTTTCTCGTGTTATGTGACTTTGGAAGATGTGAAGGTTCCTTGATATCTGACCGGACATATTTTTATGACAGAAAAACCATAAATCTATTGAATTCTCATTGTTGTGGCAACATAAGATTGTCGGTATTAACGAAAACTTTTGAATTACGTTATTTATTTTTCGATTGAATGAAATATATTGTTCTTTAGAATATAGAATATATTGTTCTTATTGTACTTTTTATGTTTTAAAGAACCATATATCATTGTTTAGATTCAAAATAGAAACATGTACAGCCAATAAGGCTGTTCCCTTTTTTTGTTGTGAAGAAATTAATGTTTTAATTATTATTCTAATTATTTCATCTAGACATTTTTAAGAAAAACATTGATTACAATGTGAATAGTGAAATCAGCAATTTAAAAAGAGAAAAATTAGCATAGGGGTAAGTGGTGTACCTTGGACGTATGTGTACCTCGAACCTATGCTGATTCTAGCTCGATTAGCTTAGATATTGAAACAACACCACATGCAGTTAAAGTATTTGCTACCAGGGATCTCAGTGAAGTTCTATCTGTTTGTTTAAAAGGTCAATTTATTAAAGAGGTTTCGAAAAACTAAATTCACAGTTCAAAAGTAAATTTTTGTCAGCTTCTTTGGTGTAATTTTTTACTCAAACATGTAGTATTTATTCAGAAACGATGGTTATGCAATATAAAGCAAAGTTTTAGCTATAAAACAGTGTGCTTGAAATTAAGTTAAGTCTAACCTTAACTTGGTGATTAACTATTTTGTTTTTAATATCCAAGTGGTGTACCTCGAACCTAATACAAGTGGTGTACCTTGGACTGGTCCAAGGTACACTACTGTAGGTCTTATGTGCTTTAGATTGTTGAAAACCCTTTTTAAAAATCTCAAGTAAATTCGTTCCTTTGAAAAATTAAGTATTTTAAGCAATTAATATGCAACCCTGATTTGTAAAATCTAGAAAAATGGAAATTTGTAAGAAATTTTGATATGATGTGATAAAGAATTTTTTTTGTAGTTAATTATTTAGATTTATGGAAGCCTATAAAATTTTAACCATATTGATATAATATAGAAAATAATTATTGCATGCTCATCTAAAAAGATATTTTTTATAATAAAAATCTAAGCAGAACATCCTTTTTACGTTTAGGCCTAGTTGAATAAACATAAGGGGAAATATTTGAGTTGTTTTTTTTTTCAAATTTAAGACAGAAAGATAGCCAAATGTTTTTCTATGGCATGAAATATCAGTTTAATTTTATGCTGCATTTTAACGAATACACCCGAGAAAGATTGCATTGCAGCTGAAAAAGCCAAAAGGGCACTAAAAAAACTAAGGCAATAAAACCCCTTACTGAGCCAATTGACCTTACATAACCAAATACTACAATCTTGGCTAGAAATAAGAGAAGGTTGTAAAATGTATTTTTGAGTTTTATGTGGCTAATAAATATTGTTTTTCGGACTGTAAATCGAGTATATCTACCTGTTAATAATTGGTCCAAGGTACACTACCGGTTGGACCAAGGTACACCGCCCGTGGTGTACCTTGGTCCTAATTACAGTTTTCTGTATTTATTTTTTTAATAGTTGAAATTTTTTAAATAATATGTTAAAATAAAGATATGTTGTATATAACAACATAAAGTATTCAGTAAAAATATTTTTATTCACTTTTTGCAAGTAATTAAGAAAATAAAAATTGAAAAGTCAAAATAGGTCCAAGGTAACCCACCTTCCCCTAATATTTTTTTTTTATTTCTGAAGGGCTTAATTGCAATATTTACGTAAAGTGGCCCTTAAAAATGAATTTTTGATTTCAAAACGTCTCATTCCCACAATTTGTTCACTCATATGGAAAAATAATTCCTGTAGAATTTTAGCTAAATCCGTTAATAATAACACGGGGCTTACACTCTTAAAACAAAAGAGTGAAATCCACTCCAGTTGGAGAAGTGCATTTTCGACACTGGAAAGGATTGAATATTACCTCAGGCTGAGTTAAAATCACTCGTTTGGAGTGATCCTGTCGGCGGTTTAGCATACAAAAAATCCACTCCTTCCGGGTAAGTGCATTTTCCACTCTGGAGGCGTGAAATTAACTCAGACTGAGTTCAAATCCACTCTCTTGTTTTAAGAGTGTACAATTAAAAAAAAACGCTAAATTTGCCGATATTTTTTTTAAAAAAATTTCCATTATAACTCAATGTCAATGCCAAATATGAAATAATCAATAGAAATGCTGTAGAATACAAATTTCCTAACAGTCTTGCATTTAAAAAATAGCTAAAAGAGAGAAAGTTTTCAAGAAATAGTAAATAATATTAGCTTTTTTATTATCCCCCCCCCCCCCTTTAAGGCAGAAAAATACAATTCAAAACTTAAATTTTAAAAAAATTGGAAGCGCCTTGCGAAGCGAAAACCACACAAATTAAATCTTCAAAAATATAAGTGCATTTATACTTTCTTAATTTAAAACCAATTCTATATAACTGGAAAATAAACAACTTTGAAATAATCTATTCCAAAATCAACTTGGTATCCTTGGAATATATGTAAATTTCTTAATATGTAGGCGACGGATTCCGAAATCCAACTCTCCAATTGCCCCTTCTGCCATTTCGTTTTAACACATACGAGGAAGCCTCGTAATTAAAATATCATGGTGACTGACAGGTGCCAACTCAATAAGCAGTCTTCGAATTACCCTTTTAATCCCGCATTTTGGGATTGGAGTGCCATTGATGACGTTTTAATAGCTCAATTTTGGAATTGGAGGTAGAGAGTTAATGGTAAAGTATTGATTTGAGAAGGTTGAAGTGTCTATGGGATTTCAGATTAATGCTTATTAAGTGACATGCAATTCAAATTGAAGGGTTCAGTTGCAAAACTCGTATTCTCCAAAGTATAACAAAGTTATAGTCTCCGGTGCGTTCATTGGCGACTTTTGACGATTGCTAATTCAATCGAAATAAGTTGACATTAGCAGGTCAAAACTTATATTTTTGTTATGCTTCAGATGATTTAATGAGCTAAATCCATCAAATCAATAACTATGATGTATTTATCATTTGGTTACAAAAGGTTATTAATTACTAACATTTCCTTCTTTTTTTAATTTTTTTTTAAATATTGTCCGTTGTGACTTGAGTTGATGAATGTAATTTACGAAAAATGCTTAAAATATTTTTTAAATCTTCCTTAGAAATTCATATTAATTTGTGTGTGAATGGTTATAATAATTCATTCTTTGTCGACACCTAATACCAATACAAAAACCGTCGACCAATGAACCCGGCCAGGGACCCAGCAAAGTTAGTCTAAAAGTTTACTAATTCTTTACATGTCTCCTATAACTGCTATCGATATTCTATAGGAATTATTCTACTCCTTTCGAATGTACAAGATTATTCCAATAAAGAAGTTTCAGAGATTGCAAGTCATTGCAGCTTTGATGTGCCACTGTAGAAATAGGTTTTTTGGATTTTTATGTATGAGGTGAAATTGAAGGTTGCACGAATGTGACTGACCATAAGTTTGTGACAGGAAAATAAACAGTAAATCGATTGATTTGTATTGTTGAGGAATTCATAAGTTCGCTGAGTACAACATAACTTTTTGACATACATCTTTTACAAAATCAAAAAATAAAATTTTTCTTCGAAGAAAGTATCTCATAAAAATATAATTTAAAAGCTTCGGTATGTTAACGTAAATCAACTTACCTTTTGTACTTATAGATTCCGCACGACAAGAATCAGTTAAAAAACAGACAAGTGTGATACGCCAAAAAATTCCTTGCATCAAATCAAGCAGACAAATGAAAATCACAGAAACAAAATCGAATAAGAAGCACTTCAATTAATAAAAAAAATTGAACTTAAGAAATTTTGAAAGCGAAAATATAATATTCTTGAAAATGCATTCAAACCTCTTAAAATGTGATTTATATGTTTAAGTGGTGACAATAACACTCTGCATTGGATATTGGAGTTGTACGTCGCAAGTGCAATTTTAATGACTAAAGCATTTTGTGAAAAAAATGAACAACAAATAACAAAGCTTTTACTAAATTTTCCGCACAAATATTTGTAAAATTGTTTCCTAATCTTTGAGTTTATGGGATCAACATACAAAAAACCAATTTACTCTCAGCCATTTTTTTAAAAAAGGAAATAGATAAGAAATCCGTATCAAAATTCTTTCGTTTATAAGTCTTACGTTACCGATGTAGTAGTCTTCCTTTTAGTTATAGATTTGTCGATAACAATGTCATTTCCTATTTCTCTTACACCATATAAAACCGTCGATTTCATGATTCAATATCAGATAGTTTCTTCAACAAACGAGATAGGCTCGATCCATCAGTTTACGAGAGTTTTATTTCCTTTGAGCAGTTTACAGGCACAATAGTAAAAATTCTTTCGCTTTTACAGCCAATAACGACCAATTCTCACATATGTTTTCATCCAGCTATTTTTCATTGATTTTTTATTCATAGTTTCTGTTTTTCTCTCTTTAAAGTTCAAAAGTCGGTGTTACAAAGTGGTAACTGGCTGAATAATTCAGTCATAATGTAAAAAATTCGACTAAATTTACGGATTTTTGACCGTCAAGAAAAAATTGTCAAATAAAAATAAATTAATGTTTTGCAAGTTATTCATAAAATTACGTTGTCACCCGTTGGGATTAAGTATGCTGCAACCAAATGGGCAAAATTATATTTGTTATAAATTTGTCAGTCCTTCAATCAATTATAGAGCTTAACTATCGGTTTCAAATGGTTGGTAGACATGTATATGTAGGTTTGTGTGCTTGGTCAGAGACCCGCTTATAAACCTTCGTCAAGTAAGACAGACACAACACGCACGTAAATGGGTCCATCTACTTTTTAGAGGCAGATGCATACTAGAAGATCCCCAGAATTGACTTTTCATCCCCAGAAGTATTGATTTGGTATGGGAACTTGGAGAACTTTGTGACCACGGCAGATTTAACGTGCACCAGTTACCATTAGGCACACATGGGTGTTCGGAAGGCAGCGGGACCCTAACTCGCAACCTTAGGGATGCCAGACGTTACCTACCAGGCTATCATACCCCTCTTAACTTAAAGGAGCCATAAAGACAATTGCTGTGAGGATAATTAATCTGTTATCATATGTGTAGAGGTAATGCTCTAGACTGGGAATTTGTAATAGTAGCCAGTGGCTACTAGAGTGAAAAAAAATGGTAGCCACATTTCGATTTTTAGTAGCCAGTTTTAAATTTCAGTATATACGACAAAAAGAAAGTGCGATTGTCCACAAAAGAAATTTTTATTAATGACATTTTTGATATGATAAGATTGACAGTAAAAAAAGTATCCTACAAAATATGCAGTATTATGTAATTGGCCATTATTGTTAGGAGAAAATTATTTTATATGCAATCAGTTCAACTACTATTAGTTTCGGAGAATTCTTGACGTCGCCCACGACCCACGATTGTTCATGAAATTTTTTCATATCAAAATTGTTTAAATGAATAGTTGAGATCTTAATCAGATGTAAATCCATCACCTGTAGATTGCCGAAATCGTAAAGCAAAATTTAAAAATCAAATTTGCATTTAAGATTTTCATCGCCCAGCTCCATTTACGTCACACGGAAGAGGATGGAAAATTTCACCGATGAGCAACAACTGTCATCAAGTCTTTCTTCCCGACAGAATCGAATCGGAGCGTTTTATAGAAATGCAGCTTCAGTATTAATTATTTGTTGAACAAAAAGGAAAAATTACGATCGCCACATTTGGCGACTGGGGTTCGATTTTTAGGTAGCCACTTTCGATGTAATAGTCTCCAGTTGGCGACTGGCGACCGCTAATCTAGAGCTTTATGTAGAGGTTATAGCAAATTAAAAAAAATTAAGTTAATTTTCTAACAAAAAATATACAATATTCTGATAAGTGTCAGAGCAAAAGGTTTCTGTTTTTCTAGGTAAATTATTATGGCAAAGCAATTTTCTTTTATTTAAAATAAATAAAAAATAAATGTATAATATGGAAATCGAAAACCCGGTCACACTAACGGTAGAAGGGGATACTGACCACAATATTGTAGAGTAATAATAATCCTTTAAATCAAGGATTTAACCGAATCATGGAACTTCAATTCAGCGCTCGCCCCATTAAGCCATTTTGGCACACAAGGTTTCAACAAACAACAGGATTCTCCTTATTCGGTTAAATTGAAAAAAGAAAAACGTTTTTACTTTAAACAACAATTTTTTACAAAATATAAATGTTCAGAGAAAATAACAGTATTTTCCTTCAAATATATGGTTTAATTTGATTATTTTATTTTTGGATTGGTAACTTGTTAAGTATTACATTAATAGTTTCGACACACGACAGATTTAGAAAGTTAAATAAAAAGAAGATATTTCGAGTTTGACGCTTCAAAAGTCATCCACTCTCATCTTCAACTTTTGAGACAGATGATTTGAATTTTTTTTTGCAATGGGAGTTCTTTCAACGTCCATTTCAATCCCTTTTGAAATAAAGAAAATATAAAAAGAGAGTGAGAATTATTCAAAAATGTCAAGCGAACTTCTTTTATTTCCGAGTCTCTAGGTCTCAAAGGATTTAAGAAGCCGTTGAGCGAGTTTGACAAAATTTAAACGATAGTTGTGTTTCTGCATTACGTTTATAATGTAAAAAGTGGAAGGTTTTAACACATCTACGCACACTCCGTAATTCAGAGATCATACTTGGACAAGTGACGACATCGGCATTGGAGTGGAGCTCCAAACTTCTTCATAGTCGGAACATGTTACTCAACAGATTTTATATGCCCGTGAATGCAAATGCTTTTATATTCGTTCTCTTTGGGCTACAACTTTTAAGGGTACAAAAAAAAATCTTTAATTTTGACCTATTCACTATAAAATTGGTGTTTTATTAGTTCAATCTATATTTAAAAATATATATGACCAAAAAATAAAAATTAATTAGATTTGTTAAGTTATTTAAAAAATATTTTTTTAAAACTTTTTTTTAAATGCTGCGTATTTTTTAAATAAAAATATTTTAACCCTTTTTTCACGTACTTTAAACTGATTTTTCATAAAAATCGACATCCAAATTTGATTTATCTTCAGTAGTTGTTTTATAAAACATATTTATCTAGAAAATCCCAAATTGTTTTAGAATATTTGAAAAGTTTCGATTTAAACACTTTGTTAATAAAAAAGCATTACTTTTGAAAACACGTTTAATGCCAATTCTTAATGTTAACATATTTTACAGACTGCATACAAAATTCCTTAGACTTTTATAAATAATTAAAAAAGCCTTAACGTTTTCAAAAAAATGTCATCAAGGAAAAATGAGCACCGAGAAAACCACATATATAACTTTCATTCGCTTGCATTTTTATCCTACCTTTCCGAATAAAAAGTGGAACGACGTTTTAAAAAAATATAGCTACACTTTTAATACTTGGTAGACTTATTTGGAAGTTTTGAATCTTTAATTTTAGTATATAAATAAAAAAAATCGCAATGTTTGCCATTTTGGAGGTAATGTGTCCCCTTAGAATATTAAAAACTCTTAAAACTTACATATGACTAGTTATTCTAAAGTTATTGGGCTCATAATTTTAATTTAAATTATTAATTTTTTTTCTAAAATCTAAAATATTAGTTTCTTAAGCCATTTTGGTTATACATAGTTTTTCTCCATTGATTTCCTCGGAATAAACTGTTTAATAAAGGTTTAACGTTTTATTGCTGGAATATGTATCGAAAATATAATCCTAGTATTATTCCCGTTGTATTAAAATAGGAGCCCATTTTGATTGAAACATCTGCAAAGATTAATAACCCCTTCAACCATTTATATAATTAAAATATTATATTATAAAATAACTTTCAAAAAGACAAATTATTTCATGACTTTTTTTTGAATTTTTGAATTAAAGCCACCCACCGCCTATTTAATAGCGTAATAGACTAAATTTTAACTGGTTAAAAATATTTATTCAGCTTTTAGGCCTAAAAAACTTAACTAAGCTAATAAAGCATATTCAATTAAGTTACTAAATTGTAAGTTAAATGTTATGTATAATTATAATTAGAGTATACATATAAAAAAATATTTAATTTGAAAGAATAGCATTTAAAAGTCGGTAGTTCATTTTAAAAAGACCTAGAAGGGTTGATTTAAAACATTGTAGAAATGTTGTGCAAAATTTGATTTTTTTTAGTTTTATTAGGAAGGAAAGTTAAAGATGCCCTATGCAAAAAAAATTAAATATATAAATATATTGTAAACTTAAATAATAAAATAAACTTTCCATTCTCATAAAAACACTAGGGGTGTGTAACACCAGATGACTTTCAGTTGCCACTCAATAAATTAATACATTAACTGAAATTATTTACCTTTTTATACTTTCAGGCTGTGATTCACTGACCCTATTAGATAATTTCATTAACTTTTAAAATCTAAATAGTTCTGAAGAAGCTACATTTTACACATGCCCGATTTCTTCGAAAACCATATTATGACGTCCAAATAGTATTAGAGAGACTGAATTTTACATTTGATCTCTCATTCAAACTTACGCGCATTTTTTCAGGTCACGGCAGAACAATTGAATATCTCTGAAGATTTAATCTCACAAACTCTGCCGTATGCAATTGCAATCAAAATATAACGCAGACCATAGAGCATCTACTTATTACACTCTAAAAAAAAATCTGTAAGGTTACTAAGAATTCTCTAGGAAACTCAGCTTCCATAAGTTTGTTTAGTAATGTTACATAAGAAATATGTGTATATATTACTAATTAAAGCTTAGTATCCAATACAATCATTTAAATTGCAAGCATACTATAAAAACTTCAGTAAACGTTACAAGATATATTCTAGTAATCAATAATACATCCACTTATGTAGTATCTTTACTAGGAAAAAGTTAGTAACTAGCAGTTTCAAAAATGTTAAACAAGAGGGCGCCACTAATTTTCCTTTAGTCAAGTATTATTTCGACTTTTCCGGAGCAGGTCGCAGGATTTGAACTCGCAACCTCAAGAATAGCTCGCTCATGTTTCAACGAGAAGTAGCACGTAATGCCACGAGGTCATCGGGACATGCAGATCCTTTGTGTGTAAATAATGAGGTTGAAATCTTGATCGATATAAAGCTTTCGGATATGAAGTTTTAGAAATAATTTAACGCAATTTGTATGTATGTACTAAAATAAAAAAACCCCCACGTTTTTCGGTTTCTCATTGTTGCGATATTGATTCGTTAGAATTTTTCGATGAAAAGTACATTGATTGAATTTTCACCTTTGAACCGATATCGAATCAGACTTTTATCTCTTAGTCTCGTACACTTTCAATTTACGGACGCGATCACCGGTTAGTTTTTGCTAAATCCGATTGCCGATCGAACAAATTTCGAGAAACAAAACAATGCAATAAGGGAAACTACGCATCTCTCAAAAAGATAGCCAGGCGCTACAATAATTTACTTAGTATTGCTTAGTATTACTACAGTAGTTTCTTAGGTTACAGATGATTTTCTAGTAAATGGTGAAAACCTGTAAAGTTACTAAGTAATCGTTAGTAAATTCAAGCCAAATTTTTTACAGTGTAGGTGTCCACTACCAGACTTTGCCAGATGTGAATTTGCGAAATGTTTCATAACTAGTGCGAGGCCATGGCCTCCAAAATTTAAAGATTTTTATAAACCCTGAATGTTTTTCTGAGTTTTCCAGTTTTACAGAAAAAATTCCATTCCAGAACTTTTAGAACGCTTAAAAACTTTTAAACTCAACTGACTCTTTTCGTTTTCTTCTCGAAATTTTGTATTTACTCTTGTATCTCATTGTTAGGTCATTTTGATTGTCTCACTTGTTATATAATATACTGTTTATGCATGTTGTGTGGCTTATGCCTTGGTGCAGGATGTATCTTTTTTGTCTAATAAAAAAGTACTAGAAATACGTGTACCAAATTCAAAGCCTGTAACTCTTTTAGTTAGAGATGTAAGAGACGTCGAGAGGATCAGACACACGGAATGCTGGACAAATGTTCGAAAACCACTTTTATAAAATCATCGTCTTCCAAAACATGTGGATACTTCCATTAGCTTATATTTAATAAAATTTAATTGAAAGCAATAAGTAATTTAAAAATCAATAACAATATTAATGTTTCTAAATCTTGTATTTAATTTACCAAAAATTAAAAACTATCATCACACTATTTTTTTGGTCCCTCCTGAAAATCAAACTGATAATCCCTTAAGATGCAAATACTTTTAGAACTAATCTATTGAATACGAAATCCACTCCTCCAAATACCTTTCCACCTCTTTCATTACCACAGACATTATACACGACGGCCGCGTAATTAAAACATCCCGGTAACTGACATGAGCCAATCTGAATATGCAGTCTCCGAATCTACCTTTTAATCCCACATTTACATTGGGTGCCATTTACGACGTTTTAATAGCTGAGTCTTGTATTGGTGAAGTAGAATTAGTTAATGGTTAAGTATTGATTAGTAAAGACTGAAGTGTTTCGAATTTCGGCGTAATGGTTATATTTAAACAATTATAAATTGTTATTGGTTAACCAGTGTAGGAGTGGATTCTCCATTTAATGTCAGTCGTTGATTTAGTGAAAATAACTAAATAAATAAATAAATAAATAGATATATACATCGATAGATAGATAGATGCATAGATGGATAGATAAATGGATAGATGGATGGATGGATAGATGGATTAATGAATGGGTGGATGAATGATTGAATAAATAAATAAATAAATAAATAAATAAATAAATAAATAAATAAATAAATAAATAAATAAATAAATAAATAAATAAATAAATAAATAAATAAATAAATAAATAAATAAATAAATAAATAAATAAATAAATAAATAAATAAATAAATAAAATAAATAAATAAATAAATAAATAAAGTAGTATGCTCAGAGTAGGTAAAGGTCGATAAAAAAAATTTATATACAAAAGGGACACTTATATCTACAAATGATCTATTATATATTTATATATATATATATATGATATATATATATATATATAAAAATATATATATATATATATATATATATATATATATATATATATTTATATATATATATATATAAATATATATATATAATATATATATATATATATATATTATATAATATATATATAGTATATATATATATATATTATATATATATATATATATAAAATATATATATATATATATATATATATATATATATATATATATTTATATATATATATATATATATATATATATATATATATATAATATATTAATATATATTATATTTATATATATATATATATTATATATATATAATATACATATATATATATATATATCACTTGTTTAGCATATTT